>RYFJ01003435.1:0-78631 GCA_003991445.1 Oryza meyeriana var. granulata
AGGCACGGGGCTGTTTGTGGTTGATATAAGTCCACACTATGGTTATTTTGTGTCATTATAAGTCCTTGAGTTTTGTGGCTTCGAGCGTCTTGTGGGAAGGGCACGGTGATCTCTCGTTTCTTTGTTTTCATATCTGGAGAACAAGAAGGGTAGGATTGGCGGGAGGCTCTCATATGTTGTGTGAGTTAGCAGATGTATTGTAACAATCTCGTATTGGCGTACTTGTGGTATGCTGACGACTGGCTGACATATGTTGAGATGTGTTTTGTGGGTAATTGGACACGCAGCCAGAGTAAAAATGTTCGATATTTGCGTGCTGTGGTCTAATGGGCAGAGCCTAGCAATGTTTTGTGATTAGACCCACACTACTGCATTTGGTGATAATGATGGAACTTGAATAGCTCCTAGTTTTGAGGTTTAGTTTTGGGCCTGGAATGCGTTGAATGCGTTATTTGGCAGAGATTGGTTCAATCATTGTAATATTAAACTCTAGCTTTTTTCATAATGATTTTTAATATGCAAATTATATTTAGTGCCGTTTGATGCAAATAGCTATATTAGCCTTCTTTGGAACATGTGCATATGTATTTCCGTGTGGCTTGTTGATGGTGGATGATACTCAGTTCTTTACTATATTACATATGCAATCAGAGTGAAAGCTTTGGCGGAGGTAAGAGTTTGGTGTTTTGGCTATACCAGTTGAGCTGGGCTGTGGCTTAGTGTTGGAAGCTACAGTGTGTTCGCTGGCTGATCGTTTTCCCTTTGCCTCTATGTGAGTGCTCTTTGTGTTAAGTACTTACATTTATTGTTTTTTGGGTTAATGGTTAATGCATTGTTTCATTTGTGTATCTGGTGATTGCCTATAATGGTAGGATGTTGCACAATTTGCTTTGGGATAATTCTGGTGTTTCTGGGCGTGACAGAATAAAACATTGTTGTGGGTGTCTTTAAGGCTGCTTGTGCTTCTATTGTTCGTCTTTTTATGGTATAGTTTGCATATGGGTTTTGTCCATGCTGCTGTATGTAAGGGAACTTTATCTAATAAATAAAGCAGGGTTTGGTTTGATCCACTAATGTTACTGTGTTATAGCTGGATTGTGGGACTCGGTATGAGTATTGTGGTAAAGGTTTCTCATCTTCTATTGTCCTATATTGGTTAACAGTGACGAGTGGGCGTTTCTAAGCTATTGTATGTTCACAATCCGAACGTATCTCCAGTTTGGACCCCCACTCAACTTCAGAGATTAGTTTTGCCAAAAAATGAACGGGGAATGGGCCGTTTTTCATTTGGCCATGACGCTCTTGGTATAATGTTAGTTTGGTATGAAAAAATATAGTTCATCCCTGGTTAGAAGACAAATTGCATGCGTCCAGATCTTAAGTGTGGCACGAACCAGGCAGTCTTGGTTCCGTTGAATATTGACTTTGGTCTGTTTTTTTCATATTATTGGGCTTTTGCAACAATGAATTAATTTTAACAGTATAGATTTTTTAGGATTTAAGCCTAAATCTTTCAATATCTTGGATTCCTCATTCCAAGGAGGCATGCATTTTAATCCCATATGCTAGCATTTTTAATCATCATGGCCGATGCCTGGTTGCTATACTATGGAACAGATGTTGATATATCTAAATCAACTAAACTATATATTGCAATTTGCATCATCTTGCAATATATAACAAGAAATGAGTCCGGCAGTCTATATATATATTTATCTAGCAACGTGCCTTAGAAGTCCATCCTGCTCCCCAACTTTTTCCTCCCCTCCTCCTAATGGAGGGCTGTTTGGTAGCCTAGGGCCGGAATCCCACAGGATCGTCCATTCAATAGGAGAAGGTTCCAGAGAAATCTTCAACAGGCTAATTACATGTGTGTTTGGAAGCCACGAGGAGGGAGAATCTGGCCGTCATTGTTGCTTCGGGGAACAAGTGAGGTTGGGATTTTTCCCGTCGCTTTACCTCACTTGCGAGTGCGCTCTGCCCTATCGGCGGCTGAGGGCCTCCCCTCCGGCACCTTTCATGAGGCAGCATGCCGCCGTGCATCCTCCTCAACGAGTCGTACCACGGCCAGGCTCTCTAGACGTCACCGTGCCTCCTCTTTCTCTCAACGCTGTTGTGCAGCCTGTTACAATTGGAGGAATGAATCGAACAAGATATGGGAGATGGGAATTTGGGGATAATTTAGATTGAGAGTACGAAGTGGGATTTACTATTTTCTAACACGAACTAGAATATGCTTCTTCTTTTCCATTCCTCCCTTTTTTGTCACCTAGGTTATATATACCCTGGCTTAAGTATGGTAATAATAATTCAGCATTAAGGCAAATGAGAATAAGTAAGTTTAAGTTGGTGGTTAATACAATCGAACAATTTAAATGACGTCAAGTAGTGTTGCTTATCAGGAGCCGTCGATTCTCAGGTTCATCTACACCAGGTATTCTTTAACATCTGTAGACCTGACCAGCTGTGGGAGTTGACGATAATGATACATTTTGTGCTTGCAAAGTGGTGGCTTGAAGGATGACGAAGCTGGACAAGGTTTTATTAAGAGACTCTTTCTCAGCAGACAGGAAAATGATTTTCGCTTGGCGTGTGAAGGTGAGTCCAGGAAGGTCTTCTTGGTTTGGAGGGAAGTCACCATAAGGCTTGTTAGGCAAATCTGTACCGTTGTTGGCACTGTGTGGCGGTATATAGGGCAAAGTTCATATCTGATTTTTTGCATCCATGCGACGGAGTTCTGCCAGAACATGTCTCCAGGTACACGCTTCCTTGTTGGCCATCTAAAACAAAGTTGAAATTTTAAGTTAGTATCCTTCTTTCTGTTGTTCTGACTTTGGGGTAGGAGAGGGAAATAAAACTCAAATGGGAAGAGCAAAGAAGATTTTCACAATACATTTCTCTTTTTTGCAAACATGTCCTTAAGAGCTTGAACCGTTTTGCTTACTCTGAGTCAAATTTGGTTTGATACAACTTGTCATGCCGGAAATTCACTATAAATTTCCAAAGCTATTTGTGGATTAAATCTTGTGCAGGATCAGCTGAGGTCCAAAATCGACAATTTTGGAATATACATAAATAACGAAATATAATACTTACAAAAAAAGGCGACTTAGTCTACTAACAGAAGAAATGCAGTGGAACGACAATCCTAGCAAGCTTCAGCACCAAGCCATAGGCAGCTCAACTGGTGGTATAAGCAAATAAAACTTTCCTTCCATGCGATCTTCACTTTGATGATGCGTAATATTGCAAGACTGAGTACACTATAGACTCCAGAATTCACCAGAATTCAAAGCTAAATTTGTGCAATAAACCTCGTGCAGGATAGCCATGGTACACAAATCGACAATTTGATAAACATAACCAAAACATAATAACGATAAATACTTACAAAAGAGGCACTTAGTCCTCACACCGAAGAAATCAGCAGCGGAACGGCAACTAGCGTAGCTTCAGCACCAAGCCCACAGGCAGCTCAATGGGGGTATAAGCCAAACACCAAACTTCTCCTTCCACGCAAATCTTCACTCTGATGATTGCAATATTGTAAGACTGAGTACCACCCACCGTACTCAACAAGCCAGATATGGAAATGCAACATAATGCAACAGGATTGCAAAGGAAAGGCATAGTATGGCTCATTTGCATAAAACAACATTTAAAACATTTATATTCAAAAGAACTTTAAAAACAGTATAGTTTATTTATTAATCAATATTTACCAATCACTGAACAGATTCAACGCAGTTTAGGCCAAACACATTCCCTCCAAACTGGAGCTATAGGATTCAACCATTTATTACCATTATGAGTAGTGTGGGACTAATCACAAAAACATTGCTAGGCGCCCATTAACTGTGAGCGTGACTATTCAACAGTTTTGCTCTGGCCAGAGGTGTACCAATTTACCCACAACATGGTTCCACACATGTCACCATGCCCTGAAATACCACCATGGTACTGCAAAGGGGAAAACCATGACAAGACCTTTCGCATAACATGCCTGACAGAATGGTCATGTCACGCCCTAAAAATCACTTTAATTAAAAATTGTTTTTGGGGTAAATTGAAATACAAGAATACGCTAAAAAATTTGGTTTGAGAAACGCGTTTGAATAAAATTTTGAAATTTCCAATATTAAAAATCCCAAGTTTAAATTTTAAATAAATGCTTGGACGCTTTTATATTCCTGGGGTTTTGGTCAGAATATTTTAAGTGTTTAAGTATTTATGATGATAAAACTCTATGTGTTTCGTGGTGGTATTTATTTCTGGTAAATTCTCCACGATTTAATAAACTCTCTGAAATTTCCTTGGAATTTTCAGAGCTCCAGAATTAATTTTAATAGGACAAAGATTATTTCTATAATTAGATAAATCTATAATAAAATCCCTATCTTTTCTCCTATCCGGGTCATTTCGGTTCAGTCCTTTGAACTCTCCCCGTTCATCGTGAACTCTGACATCCTTTGTCTTCTAGGGTTTCATGTCGCTCCCAGAACCCTAAAACCTCCTCAACGTTCCAATTCTCAAAATACACCGATATTTCAATCGATCGCATGTTTCCTAAACTATTTCCTCCTTCGTCCTCGACTCCCAAAATATTCCCCATTCCAATATTCTCAAAATTCCCGAAATATTCTTATGCTTTGAGAGTTCCAAAAATTCCGGCGAATTTCCTTGATTCCGAAAAAAATATTTCAATCCCAAAGGTGTTTCGACGCTTTTGATTTTCCATATATATATATACGCCAACATCGCGACCTCCAAAATTCCAAACAATCTCCCCCAATTTCCGATATTCCTAATACTTCTTGAAATTCTGAATTTAAATTCTAAATTTAGAATTCCAGAAAAATCCCAAAATCCCACCTTTTCCTTTTCTTTATTTTTCTTCCAACCTCCATCTGTCCTTTTATTTTTCTGAAGTTTGTTTCCTCCCTCTTGTTCATCTCTTCCGTTTCTCTCTCTGCTCAGGCTGTAGCAAACCGGGCCGCCGCCGTCGCCTGTGCCGCCCGGCCTCGGCCTCGCTCGCCCGGCCTGTGCCGCCCCGGCCCCGGCTGCGCCAGCCCGCGCCGCCCGGCCTCCGCGCGAGCTCGCCGCCGAGTGCCGCCCCGGACTCGGTCCGCTGCCCCGCAACTGCCTGCCGCGCGTTTTTCGGCACGTCGCGCCACATGCCCCCACGACGCCGCATAACCGCGCGAGCCGATGTCGCCATCCACTTCCCACTCCCTCTCTGTTTTTCCCTCAAGGCCGCCGTCGCCTGTGCCTCCTCGCCACACGCAGCGTCGCCGGCTCTCCGCGCGCCGCTTCCTGCCCTGCACGCCGAAGCCGCGCCCTGCTCCTCGCCCCGGCCGTCACCGCCGGTGCGCCGTCGCCTGCGCCTCTCCTGCCGTCGCGCCGCCCCTCTGCTGCTCCCGTCGCCTGCCTCGGCCGGCCACGCCTCCAGTCGTCACCGCGGCGTCTATAGCCCTTTGGGCCGTGCTGCCGCCGCCGGCTCTGCCCCGAGCCACCGTTGCCGTCACCTGCTCTCCAACTGACGGTCTCTGCGTCGTCAACCTCGTCGTCGTCTTCTGCGCCTCCAGCCGCCGCCTCCGCTGCTCCTCACCCGGCCGCCACGGCCCGTAGCCATCGAAGGTCATCGTCGCTGCGTCGGCGTCGTCGTTTTCGCCGCCGCTGGTGAGCACCACGCCTCCCTGCCTGCCTCCCTTTTGTTGGTTGTCGCCGTTGTCGTTTGTCCCGGTGCCCAACTCCTCTTCCCCATCGCTGTCTTGTCACCGTCATCGCTGCATCCTTCCTGTCGCGCTACCACCGCCCCGCCTCAGACCATCGCCGCCGTCGTCCTGTTCCCAGGCCGTCGCCGGATGACATCGTCCTCAGTGCCACGCCGCGCTGGTGAGCCACGGCCGAAGTTCCTCCCCTGCTCCTCCTCCTAGTCGTCGTCGTCTTTTCTCCGCCGGCTTCGCGCCTGCACCGCTGGACCAGCGTCGCCGCCTCTCTTCCCATCCGTCGTCGCCGCCGTCCGCATCCAGCGCTACCGCCCCATCTCTTGCACGCGTCGCCCTCGCCCCGAGCGCCTGCCGCACGCCCAACAGCCCGCCGCCGGTGAGCACTCCTTCGGTGTCGGTCCCTGTCTTCCTTCCTAATCCACCAGCCGTCGCCGGGTCTCGCCGTCCTCAGCACTGGCACCTCTGTCCTATCCCCATCGCGTCGTCGGCATTACCGTTGCCATCTACACCCGCACCTGTTCCTCCTCCTAATTCGGCGGCCGTCCATCGTCGCCATCCTCCTCCGCTGCACTGCGTCGCCGTCTTGAGCCGTCGTCGTCGTCATCGCATTTCTCGTCTCTCCTCGGTCTCGGCTCGCCGACACATCGCTACCGTGCATCGTCAATCGCTACCGTCGTCGTCGCTCTCCCGGCCGCTGCGCTGGCGTGTCTCCTGTGCTGCGCCTTAGACGGCCGAGCTCGTTTTGGCCCTCGGCGTGTCACTGTTGCATAGACCCTAGCGTCTCCCCCTCCCTTGTGATCCCGGCGTATATGTCTCCAAATCATCCAATCTTCATAAACCGTTGATCGGATTCATCCGTCCGATCCTTTCGAGTCCAATTTGGGTCATTGGACCTCCCTAAATCCAATCACCTCCACACGTCTAAATTCAATCGTCACGTCAATCCTAGCCAGACCATCTCGTCTGCCACTCACCCTGATCTCCTCGTCATCGATCTACCTCATCACCATCTCACCTTTCGTGCCACATCGGCATCCACCTCAGTCATGACATCGTTTCCTTGTCCGTGAGGCAAACACATCAGTCCAGTCCACCGCCTCACTTTTCCCTCTATGAACCTAGTCCACAGGATCTGTGTCCATGACAGTAGGCCTCACTCTTTTTCTCCAGTGCCAAAAATAATTCTTTTAGTGTAATCCCGAGAGAATATTCTTGAGAATATTCTTTTCCAATCCATTTCGGATGTATTCCGAATTCAATCTTCCAAAAGCCATATCTTTCTCGTCCGAACTCTGAATTGACCCGTTCTTCTTCCTAATTTCATCTAAAATTATAATCTACTTGTTTGTATAATTTTTATGTACTGTTTATTTGGAGTTTCTTAGGCTTTTTATCGTTTTGCGTGAAGTATACCGTAATCGCTGTTTCGGAGGACCGCGGAGTCTACGGAAGAGTTCGGAAGAGCGATCGAAGATGTTTGGTTGCAAGGCAAGTCACACATTCATCCTTGAGCATGTTGAACCTACTTTGTGAAATATTTTACGATTTATAAATAAATTGCATGTTTTGCCAATTACATGGAATATGGAATAACCTATCCACATACCTGAGACCCGGTTCATTTGTTATCCATTCTTTGATAACCTTGGGTGATAATTTGACTAGCTTAGGTCTCATTGGAGGACCTGGCTAGAGATAGGACCTGCTTAGCCATGCTTAGCAACATAGCTCACCTGGGAATTAAATATTATCTTTTTATATGATTCGACTCAATGTCGGAAAAATGGAACTTTGGATAGGCTGTTGTTAAATTACTAAAATTTTGACCCTAAATGGTGGGCTGTGGGTGTATGGTTTTGATTGTCACACCCATGGCAACTAAGGACCGGTTCGCGGGAACCACTTGGGCAACTTCCCGTACTTGCCACAAGCCAGCGTGGGCAACGGCTGGGCTTGAAGCGTTTCTTCTCCCTCTCCTAGGCACCGAAGAAGAGGGTGGGCGTGATGGAGTTGGGTCGGCCCGGGGTAGGGTTGATCGGCTGCCGGATTCACCGTGGCGCAAGGGGGGTAGCCTGGCCAATATGGCGTGCCCTGTCGGCAGGTGCAACCTCAGCGTGGTGTGGATGGTTAGGGAGGGGTTGCGTGAACGGTCCTGTCACAGCCTCGCATGGGACATCGTGGTGATGTACTGGCACACGGGAACGTGTGTGGGGGCTGTGTCTTGTGGGTACAGTTGTACACCTCTGATCAGAGTAAAACTATTCGAATAGCCGCGCCCGCGGTAATGGGCACATTGGCCAAGACTCACCGTGATTAGTCTCACCCTAGATAATTAATCTGGTTTTATCAAACTGGTGTTGTGGAAGGTGTGTGTCCGGTCGGCGTGGTTGAGCTGACCGGGGGTGACCGGTTAGCGTGGTGTAACGCTAGACGGTGGAGACTGGTGAGTGTGGTTTAACTCTCATCAGTTTCGCCTGGTGGTCGTGGTGTAACTTCCATCAGCGCGGCCTGGTCAACGTGGTTTAGCGTTGGTCGGGAAAAGCTGGTCAGCGTGATACGTTGTCCGGTGGTGACTGGTTAACGTGGTGTAGCGTTAATCAGCGGAGTCCGGGTAACGTGGTGTAACGGTACCCGGAGGTGTCTGGTGAACGTGGTATAGCGTTCATCAGTGGAGACTGATTGACGTGGTGTAGCGTCAATTAGTTGGGAATGGTTGGGCCTGGTTAACGTGGTGTAACGTTAATCGGTGGAAAATTAATCTTGTTAAATTAATCAACCTTTTACTGTTTACGAACTACTACTGTTTACAACTGCTTTTACGCAAATGAGCCACCAGCCTCCCTTTGAAATCCCGTGCACAAATGCATCATTGGTGTGGCTTGTTGAGTACGGTGGGTGGTACTCAGCCTTGCTCTTTCCCCCTTTTCAGAAGTGTGGACCTTGGCTTATATCCCAGTTGAGCTTGCCTGTGGCGTGGAGCTGAAGTCACGCTAGTTTCGCCTTTCCGCTGCTGTTTTCTTCCGTGTGAGGACTAAGTGCCTCTTCTGTATGTATTTACGCTTTATTTATGTTTGGAACTGTTTATTGATTTGTCGTTTTGTGTACCCTGGCTTGATTCCTGGACAGGGATTTTAATACACAAAATAGTCTGGAAATTGGCTAAATTTCTGGGCGTGACAAGTTGGTATCAGAGCCGAACTTGACTGTAGGATAAGCCAAACGGTCAGACCTTAAGGACATCATTTGCGAAAAAAAAACTAATTGTGAAAATCTTCTTGCTCTCTCTCTCTTCTATGTTTGATTTTTTCTCTCCTTACCCCTAATCAGAGGCAACAGAAGAAGGATTACCGACTTAGAATTTTCAACTTTGTTCTAGATGGCCAACAGAGAAAGTGTGTATCTTGGAGACAGTGGTTTCTCGGCAGAGCTTCGCCGCATGGTTGCCGAAATCGGATATGAGACTTTGACAGTGTACTACCACAACATTGCCAGCAAAGGGGACAGACTTCGGTCGCAAGATCACAGTGACTCTTGACTCCAACCGCGAAGACCTTCCTCAACTCGTTTACGCCGCTGAAGCTGATCATTATTTGCCTGCTCGAGAAGAAGCTGATGCCCTAGCCGAAGAAGTCAAAGAAGCTATCTGATTACCTTCCTGAAGCCTAAGCTACACCCTCAAGAATAGTTTTCATGTTTAGTTTAGTCACGTGTGTTAGCTTGCTTGTTAGTGTGCTGGTGCTTGCTCCTTTGGTGCTTGTGTGCTTGGGTAGCGTATGGCGCATGTCAGCTGGTGATATGGCCATACTAGTTTGGCAGTGTAATAATCAACACTCTATATTCATTACAGTTCAGTGATAATTTAAATATTTAGTAAGAAGATGCCCTCTCTCTCTCTCCCTCCTTGCTCTATACCCTCTCTCCTCGTTGATTTCTCCACCACATCTGGACAATTTTATACATGTGATAAGAAGAAAGAGATTATATTGGATTCAACAATAACCACAATCAGGACCTCTGCTCAGCTCAAGATATGCAAACTCAGTTTCGTCGTAAACTCTAGTTCACTAAGTCAGCAGACCGTTGTTGGATAGTGGAAGCAACTGCTTGGTTATATAACCGCAAGAGGAAGCTAAGAAGGCTTAGGAAGACACAAGTAAGGGATAACCGGATCAGTTCATCTCCAAAGATTACGACCGAGTCTCAGAAGACAAAGTAATTCATCAGGAAGATAAGAAGAACATGATGCAGGATATGAAGGGACAAGTCAAGCTAGGATTGATGGATTATCCTCGTCAACTTTCTCTGAGGAACGACCTTACCAGTTACAATCGAGACCAGAAAAACAACGCTTGGATATGGATAACTTCTCGAGACTTCATCCAAAGCTGAAGTGTCAGTCATCGCAGAAAAGCATCAACGACGTCATGGTCGCAACAATCATTACAGTAAAAGAAAGACAAGTCGGTAGCGTCAGAATTTGGAAGAAGGGAAGATATGACTAACTCACGATGGAGTTAGTGAAAGTCAGTTTATATCAACGGAGTTAGTGAAACCCAGTCTAAGACGCCAGTAGTAAGACCAACCGAGTTGTTATCTTTAGGAGTACTGGCAGTTGTTGTCATGGTTCTGAGCCTATCTACGTGGAAAGGTAGCATCCAAGACAGAAGCGTTAAGGACAGAAGTCAAAGACGGAAGGAACCTGATATCAAATCAGTTGATTAAGCCATCGGACGAGACACCTACAATAACCCTGAAAGTTACAGACGAATATTTCCATCACTACTATGAGAATCTAAGCATGAGGATACTAAGAAACAGTTAGTAAGAAGGTAGGAAGAAAGGTGATTGATAAAGAAACAGGACGAAGTAAATCCCAGCAGAAGAAGGAAAGTGTTTCACCAAGGAGGATCAATAGTAAAGCGCCCCGCGACACCGTTCGGAAGTCCATGTGCCGTAAACAAGCAAGTATATGTAAGTTGCGCCAGGACAAACAATGGGACCAATTCCAAGGGTTGTCACCAGAAGAAAGTGCTCAATGGAAAGAGTTGAAGACCAACCAAACCCTTTTCTTGCTAGCTGCCCCAAATCTCGGGACGAGATTTTTGTAAGGGGGGTAGGTTTGTCACGCCCTAAAAATCACTTTAATTAAAAATTGTTTTTGGGGTAAATTGAAATACAAGAATACGCTAAAAAAATTTGTTTGAGAAACGCGTTTGAATAAAATTTTGAAATTTCCAATATTAAAAATCCCAAGTTTAAATTTTAAATAAATGCTTGGACGCTTTTATATTCCTGGGGTTTTGGTCGGAATATTTTAAGTGTTTAAGTATTTATGATGATAAAACTCTATGTGTTTCGTGGTGGTATTTATTTCTGGTAAATTCTCCACGATTTAATAAACTCTCTGAAATTTCCTTGGAATTTTCAGAGCTCCAGAATTAATTTTAATAGGACAAAGATTATTTCTATAATTAGATAAATCTATAATAAAATCCCTATCTTTTCTCCTATCCGGGTCATTTCGGTTCAGTCCTTTGAACTCTCCCCGTTCATCGTGAACTCTGACATCCTTTGTCTTCTAGGGTTTCATGTCGCTCCCAGAACCCTAAAACCTCCTCAACGTTCCAATTCTCAAAATACACCGATATTTCAATCGATCGCATGTTTCCTAAACTATTTCCTCCTTCGTCCTCGACTCCCAAAATATTCCCCATTCCAATATTCTCAAAATTCCCGAAATATTCTTATGCTTTGAGAGTTCCAAAAATTCCGGCGAATTTCCTTGATTCCGAAAAAAATATTTCAATCCCAAAGGTGTTTCGACGCTTTTGATTTTCCATATATATATATACGCCAACATTCGCGACCCTCCAAAATTCCAAACAATCTCCCCCCCCAATTTCCGATATTCCTAATACTTCTTGAAATTCTGAATTTAAATTCTAAATTTAGAATTCCAGAAAAATCCCCAAAATCCCCACCTTTTCCCTTTTCTTTATTTTTCTTCCAAACCTCCATCTGTCCTTTTATTTTTCTCGAAGTTTGTTTCCTCCCTCTTGTTCATCTCTTCCGTTTCTCTCTCTGCTCAGGCCTGTAGCAAACCGGGCCGCCGCCGTCGCCTGTGCCGCCCCGGCCCTCGGCCTCGCTCGCCCGGCCTGTGCCGCCCCGGCCCCGGCCTGCGCCAGCCCGCGCCGCCCCGGCCTCCGCGCCGAGCTCGCCCGCCGAGTGCCGCCCCGGACTCGGTCCGCTGCCCCGCAACTGCCTGCCGCCGCGTTTTTCGGCACATCGCGCCACACGCCCCCACGACGCCGCCATAACCGCGCGAGCCGATGTCGCCATCCACTTCCCCACTCCCTCTCCTGTTTTTCCCTCAAGGCCGCCGTCGCCTGTGCCTCCTCGCCACACGCAGCGTCGCCGGCTCTCCGCCGCGCCGCTTCCTGCCCCTGCACGCCGAAGCCGCCGCCCTGCTCCTCGCCCCGGCCGTCACCGCCGGTGCGCCGTCGCCTGCGCCTCCTCCCTGCCGTCGCCGCCGCCCCTCTGCTGCTCCCGTCGCCTGCCTCGGCCGGCCACGCCTCCAGTCGTCACCGCCGGCGTCTATAGCCCTTTGGGCCGTGCTGCCGCGCCCGGCTCTGCCCGAGCCACCGTTGCCGTCACCTGCTCTCCAACTGACGGTCTCTGCGTCGTCAACCTCGTCGTCGTCTTCTGTGCCTCCAGCCGCCGCCTCGCTGCTCCTCACCGGCCGCCACGGCCCGTAGCCATCGAAGGTCATCGTCGCTGCCGTCGGCGTCGTCGTTTTCGCCCGCCGCTGGTGAGCACCACGCCTCCCTGCCTGCCCTCCTTTTGTTGGTTGTCGCCGTTGTCGTTTGTCCGGTGCCCAACTCCTCTTCCCATCGCTGTCTTGTCACCCTCATCGCTGCATCCTTCCTGTCGCGCTACCACCGCCCCGCCTCAGACCATCGCCGCCGTCGTCCTGTTCCCAGGCCGTCGCCGGATGACATCGTCCTCAGTGCCACGCCGCCGCTGGTGAGCCACGGCCGAAGTTCCTCCCCTGCTCCTCTCCTAGTCGTCGTCGTCTTTTCTCCGCCGGCTTCGCCGCCTGCCACCGCTGGACCAGCGTCGCCGCTCTCTTCCCATCCGTCGTCACCGCGTCCGCATCCAGCGCTACCGCCCCATCTCTTGCACGCGTCGCCCTCGCCCCGAGCGCCTGCCGCACCGCCCAACAGCCCGCGCCGGTGAGCACTCCTTCGGTGTCGGTCCCTGTCTTCCTTCCCTAATCCACCAGCCGTCGCCGGGTCTCGCCGTCCTCAGCACTGGCACCTCTGTCCTTTCCCCATCGCCGTCGTCGGCACTACCGTTGCATCTACACCCGCACCTGTTCCCTCCCCTAATTCGGCGGCCGTCCATCGTCGCCATCCTCCTCCGCTGCACTGCGTCGCCGTCTTGAGCCGTCGTCGTCGTCATCGCATTTCTCGTCTCTCCTCGGTCTCGGCTCGCCGACACATCGCTACCGTGCCATCGTCAATCGCTACCGTCGTCGTCGCTCTCCCGGCCGCTGCGCTGGCGTGTCTCCTGTGCTGCGCCTTAGACGGCCGAGCTCGTTTTGGCCCCTCGGCGTGTCACTGTTGCATAGACCCTAGCGTCTCCCCCTCCTTGTGATCCCGGCGTATATGTCTCCAAATCATCCAATCTTCATAAACCATTGATCGGATCTCATCCGTCCGATCTTTCGAGTCCAATTTGGGTCATTGGACCTCCCTAAATCCAATCACCTCCACATGTCTAAATTCAATCGTCACGTCAATCCTAGCCAGACCATCTCGTCTGCCACTCAACCCTGATCTCCTCGTCATCGATCTACCTCATCACCATCTCACCTTTCGTGCCACATCGGCATCCACCTCAGTCATGACATCGTTTTCCTTGTCCGTGAGGCAAACACATCAGTCCAGTCCACCGCTCACCTTTTCCCTCTATGAACCTAGTCCACAGGATCTGTGTCCATGACAGTAGGCCTCACTCTTTTTCTCCAGTGCAAAAATAATTCTTTTAGTGTAATCCCGAGAGAATATTCTTGAGAATATTCTTTTCCAATCCATTTCGGATGTATTCCGAATTCAATCTTCCAAAAGCCATATCTTTCTCGTCCGAACTCTGAATTGACCCGTTCTTCTTCCTAATTTCATCTAAAATTATAATCTACTTGTTTGTATAATTTTTATGTACTGTTTATTTGGAGTTTCTTAGGCTTTTTATCGTTTTGCGTGAAGTATACCGTAATCGCTGTTTCGGAGGACCGCGGAGTCTACGGAAGAGTTCGGAAGAGCGATCGAAGATGTTTGGTTGCAAGGCAAGTCACACATTCATCCTTGAGCATGTTGAACCTACTTTGTGAAATATTTTACGATTTATAAATAAATTGCATGTTTTGCCAATTACATGGAATATGGAATAACCTATCCACATACCTGAGACCCGGTTCATTTGTTATCCATTCTTTGATAACCTTGGGTGATAATTTGACTAGCTTAGGTCTCATTGGAGGACCTGGCTAGAGATAGGACCTGCTTAGCCATGCTTAGCAACATAGCTCACCTGGGAATTAAATATTATCTTTTTATATGATTCGACTCAATGTCGGAAAAATGGAACTTTGGATAGGCTGTTGTTAAATTACTAAAATTTTGACCCTAAATGGTGGGCTGTGGGTGTATGGTTTTGATTGTCACACCCATGGCAACTAAGGACGGTTCGCGGGAACCACTTGGGCAACTTCCCGTACTTGCACAAGCCAGCGTGGGCAACGGCTGGGCTTGAAGCGTTTCTTCTCCTCTCTCTAGGCACGAAGAAGAGGGTGGGCTGATGGAGTTGGGTCGGCCCGGGGTAGGGTTGATCGGCTGCCGGATTCACCGTGGCGCAAGGGGGGTAGCCTGGCCAATATGGCGTGCCCTGTCGGCAGGTGCAACCTCAGCGTGGTGTGGATGGTTAGGGAGGGGTTGCGTGAACGGTCCTGTCACAGCCTCGCACGGGACATCGTGGTGATGTACTGGCACACGGGAACGTGTGTGGGGGCTGTGTCTTGTGGGTATAGTTGTACACCTCTGATCAGAGTAAAATATTCGAATAGCCGCGCCGCGGTAATGGGCACATTGGCAAGACTCACCGTGATTAGTCTCACCCTAGATAATTAATCTGGTTTTATCAAACTGGTGTTGTGGAAGGTGTGTGTCCGGTCGGCGTGGTTGAGCTGACCGGAGGTGACCGGTTAGCGTGGTGTAACGCTAGACGGTGGAGACTGGTGAGTGTGGTTTAACTCTCATCAGTTTCGCCTGGTGGTCGTGGTGTAACTTCCATCAGCGCGGCCTGGTCAACGTGGTTTAGCGTTGGTCGGGAAAAGCTGGTCAGCGTGATACGTTGTCCGGTGGTGACTGGTTAACGTGGTGTAGCGTTAATCAGTGGAGTCCGGGTAACGTGGTGTAACGGTACCCGGAGGTGTCTGGTGAACGTGGTATAGCGTTCATCAGTGGAGACTGATTGACCTGGTGTAGCGTCAATTAGTTGGGAATGGTTGGGCCTGGTTAACGTGGTGTAACGTTAATCGGTGGAAAATTAATCTTGTTAAATTAATCAACCTTTTACTGTTTACGAACTACTACTGTTTACAACTGCTTTTACGCAAATGAGCCACCAGCCTCCCTTTGAAATCCCGTGCACAAATGCATCATTGGTGTGGCTTGTTGAGTACGGTGGGTGGTACTCAGCCTTGCTCTTTCCCCCTTTTCAGAAGTGTGGACCTTGGCTTATATCCCAGTTGAGCTTGCCTGTGGCGTGGAGCTGAAGTCACGCTAGTTTCGCCTTTCCGCTGCTGTTTTCTTCCGTGTGAGGACTAAGTGCCTCTTCTGTATGTATTTACGCTTTATTTATGTTTGGAACTGTTTATTGATTTGTCGTTTTGTGTACCCTGGCTTGATTCCTGGACAGGGATTTTAATACACAAAATAGTCTGGAAATTGGCTAAATTTCTGGGCGTGACAGGTCACTAGCCAAGTCCCTAGTAGAGGTGGCCCAACCTCCAGGGTAGAGAAACTCTTGGCTCTCAAAATATATGGTCTTACTGGCACTGCCATTTTGGATTTATTGACACTACCACCTATCAACTACACACACCATGGTGCCTCCTGCTGGGACATGCTATACTACAAGTCCAGCAGTTGCCCATTCTGGTTTGTCGCAACAAGTAGTCCGTGAACCGGTCCTTAATTGTCATGAGCACCACTAGCAATATCATCATTCCATGTGCTCACAACCCACCATTCAATCAAGTTTTAGTTGTCACATTTAATTAACCAACCACGACCAACTATCGTGAAATTATAGCCATTTATCATTAATTATCCATAAATGATTGAATAGTTTCCCCACATAAAATGACGCTAAAGTTTCTAGGCATGGCTAAGTAGAACCTAAATAATCTAGCTAGACCATTGAATAAACATCCAGCTAGTCAATTTTAATCACCCAGGGTATCATGGTACATGTAACAGTATCAAAGTGGTCATAATAATCAAGGAAATATTGGATAATCATAAATACCCATATAATGACATTCCAAAAAATTTCATGCAATAACGTTAAAATAAAATAATTTTCACAAATGGAATCAACATGCTCTAGGGGATTGTCGTGTGATTTGCTGTGCAATAGAAAAGTCTTCAACAGGTCTTCCCAACACTTCCTCGTTCTTTGCGATCCTCTGAAATGGCAGAATTGATAGACTACATGTAAAACGAGGTAAAACCCTAAGAAACTCCAAAAAAAGTAAAAAATACATCAACATGTAGATCATGATTTTAAATAAATTTAGAAAGAAGAATGGGTCAAATCGGAGTTCGGACGGAAAAGTTACGGCTTCTGGTAGTTCGAATTCAGAGAAAATCCAAAAAGAAATTGGAAAAGAATATTCTCTAGATTTTTGAATTAAAATAATTATTCTCGGGGAAGCTGACAGGTGGGGTCCACTATCATAGACATGGCTCATGGACTAGATTCACAGACCGGGGAAACAGAGGGGATGGTAGGCTGGGGTGAGGTGGCAGCTAGGGCTGACTTGGCTTTGGGATAGGTTAAAGAAATCCACCAGCCGAGATCGATCTGAGGAGATTGAACGGCCTAGATTGCTTTGAGGTTTTATGAGGATCTGAGGGCGACCTTGGGATCAGCTAGGGTATCTTGGGGATCAGAGCGTGGGGCCCGCTTGCCATACACCGAGGAGGGACTGCCGGCCAAGCCCCAATTGTCGGCAAAACAGAGGGAAGGGAGCTCAGTGGGGCCTACACAGCAGTGACACAGGGAGTGGCGCAAGCATGCCAGTGCCCTCATGGCGCCGGTGCGTGGCAGCCGAGGAGGATGGTGTCGACGACGACATCGTCGGAGACTGAGGACCGGTGGCAGAGGGCGGCAAGACGACGAGGTGACGACGTCGTGACGGTGGCATGGAATGGCGAAGCACGGGAGGCGGTGGATTGCGATTTGGGGAGGAAACAGAGGTAGACGCCGAGGGGAGACGGCATCGGCGGTGACGAACAAGAGGAATAGGGGCGAAGGTGGCGGACTTCGAGGCTCACTGGCGGCAGCACGGGACGATGACGGCGATGACTGCCGCGGCAGCGGTTTGCACTCCCGGCAGCGGCGGCTACAGCTTGCAGTGGCGGCAAGCTCGGGGCGAGGCGGCACGAGGCAAGCATAGGTGGGCAGAGCGGCGGCTAGGGCTTTCGGGGCGTGGCTAGGGCGCAGCGAGGAGCGGCGGTAGCTATTTATAGGAGCGGCTAGGGCATGGCGGTTGAGAGCTTGGCAGCAGCACGGGAATCCGGTGGCGGTACGGGACCTCGGGTGGAGCGGGCCAGGACGGTGGCGGCTTGCGTAGTCTGGGCCGGCAATGGAGTGGGCCGAGGAGGAGGGAGGCATGGGCGCAGGCCGGGGCAGGAGCCGCGATGGGCCAGGTAAAGCTCAGCCTCCACGGCTCCACCTGCGAGGGGAGAAGAAGGATGGAGGAAGAAGAACAAGAAAGAAAGGGAAAAAAAGAAAGGAGGAAAGAAAAGAGAAGGGGAGAGAAAAAAAGGGAAAAACAAAGGGTTTTTGCGGAAAAATTCTAAATTGAAAGATTTAGAATTTTGGGATATTTAGGGAATCAAAGGATTATTTTGGAATATCGGTGTTTGGGGAAATACACGGAATGTAGGAATCTTTCGAACATTTGGATATTGTTTGTTTGGGAATCAACAACTCAGAAATATTTTATAGAATTCGGAAATTGGAAAAGCTCAGAATATCTGGGGTTTTGAATTACTTTCAACGGAATTCAGATTTTGAGGAAACTAGGATGGGTTTAGTTCAATAGGGAAATAGGGAAATTTTTGGAAGCTTCGGATTAAGCGAATATTTAAAATATTGGAGTCAAAGAAATTTTGGGATAATTTGAATATTCGAAATATTTTTTTAGCATTGGACTATTTTGGGAAGGGAGAAAATCAAAGAGATTCAGGATATTTGGGACAATGGAAATTTGAGAATATTTTTAGGGAAATCTGAATTGGAGCGAAAACTCGGAATATTGAGGATTTGGATTTTGTGGAGACCAAGGTCATTTAAATCAAAAGGAAATAATGGATATTTAATAAAAAAAGAAATTGAATATATTCGTGACACTTGGATTTGGGATTTTGGGGGATTTTTCCAAAGGCGGACTTTCAAGGAAATTAGGGATTCAGGAACGACAACCAAGTCTAGGTAACAAAGGAGGATACAGAGGGGTTAGACTAGGAATGACCCCGGAAAAGGATTTCGGAATTTATTTAAATAATTACTGAGATTGATCTTTGTAATATTAAAATTAATTCTGGAGCTCTGAAAAATCCAAGAAAATTTCAGAGAGGTCATTAACACATAAAGAATTTATTAAAAATGAATTTAAGCATGATTTATTAAAAAAATTTACTTCCCATTTTTTCTTTACTTGATTAATTTGCTTTACCATTTAATATAAATTCTAGAAAATCCATTATTAATTGATTTATTTAATTCCTAAAAAATTGGGCAGTGACAACCACCCACCGTACTCAATAAGCCATACAAGGAATGCAAAATAATGCTAAAAGATTCCAAAGGAAAGACATAGTATGACTTATTTGCGTAAACAACATTTAAAACATTTGCATTTAGAACCACTTTAAAATAATATAGTTTAATTAATATCAATGTTAAACCAATCTCTAAACAGCACTCCAATGCAGTTCAAACCCAAAACCATAACCCTCCAATCCTGGAGCTATCAAGTTATCACCAATTTATTACCCTTAATGAGTAGTGTGGGACTAATCACGAAAAACATTGCTAGGCCCGCCCATAAACCACGGGCACGGCTATTCGAACAGTTTTACTCTGGCTAGAGGTGTACCAATTTACCCATAAGACACGGTTCCACACATGTCACCATGCCCCGAAATACCACCATGGTACTACAAAGGGGGAAACCGTGACAAGACTTTTCATGCAAATCACCCAACAGAAGAGCCTCCCGCCAAGCCTCCGGTCTCCGGTAGGGGTGATCAAGTGCCTTCCCGCGAAAGGGCTCGACACCCAAAACCATAGACTTATTGACTGTCGATGTTTTACACCGGCAATAAATATATGGGGCTAGTCGGCGGATGGAAACTCGGTGGATTGCAAAGGAACACAAGGAGATTTATACTGGTTCAGGCCCTCGATGTGAGGTAATACCCTACGTCCAGTTGTGGTGGTATTCCTTTGAGGATTGATGTTTGCTTCTATGAGCTCATCTTGCCCTCATGGGGCGCCCTGCCTCCCCTTATATACTGGGGGACAGGGTTACAAGGTAGGAGTCCCCATCGGATTACGACTAGGAGATCTCCCCTTAGAGATATAACATACCCGACTAGGACTGTATATTCCTTTCTATACAAGGCGAAGTCTGCCGAATCTAGCTATATCTCTAATTACAAGGCTAGGCCCATCCTCTATCCGAGTGGCCCATATGCTTGTCATGAGGTACCCGGGGCCCATGGCACCCACAGTAGCCCCCCGAGACCTTCATAGTTGAGTCACAGCTGATGCCGAGTGCTCATCCTCCACGGTGAAGTCTTCCCGAGTGCATTACTCCCGAGTACTCTTCGTCTGAGTGCTGCTTCTCCCGAGTCCTGCTTCATGTCAGCTGGCAGCGAGGCTATGAAGGTCTCGATGTAGATGTTGGAATAGTGTGCGCCGAATAGGCGCACCTATTAGGTGTAGCCCCCGACTTTATGCTTAATTGTGAAAACAATTAAACATGAAGTCAAAGATCTTTAACCTTGTAGTCTTTCCCGAGTAGATTACTACTGGTATATGAGACTCTTCGGTATCATGTCAACCGGAATATAATTTATAGTCTTGCCGAGTAGGATGCTACTCGTATATAGGACTCTTCGACTTCATGTCAGTCGGAATGTGCGTTTATAGTCTTGCCGAGTAGGATGCTACTCGTATATGGGACTCTTCAGCGTCATGTCAGCTGGAAAGGGGGTGTTTATAGTCTTTCCCGAGTGGCGTCCCACCCAGAAGTTAGACTCATCCGCATCATGTCAGCGGGAAAGAAGGTTTATAGTCTCTCCCGAGTAGTGCACTACTCGAAAGTTAGACTCTTCAGCGTCATGTCGGCTGGAATAATGTCGCTCATGGCAACTGGTGGCCAAGCATGTAGGCCGAGTACCACTGTATGAAAAATAAATCCATTACGTGGTTAGGTGTACTCGAGAGAGATACCTGCATCTCCAATTTTAATGAAGACCAGCTTGTGATCCTTGTAAGGATGTATCCTCGAGACCTGGTGGATAAGACAGATACCCAAACATATATGTTTAGCAATAAGGCTCTCATGAAGCATATCTGTTTACCTCATCGGCTCCTGTTGGTAGCACCAGCGCTATAATTTCAACTCAGCCTGCGGGCGGCCCACATGGAGCATGCTACCGTAGGAACTCATATCTTGGTGGCTGCTACCAAATAAGCCGGCCTGAGCCGACCTATCCAGCATAGCTCTAGGGAAGTATCATCCATCGCATGTCAGGATGAGTTTTTTGGTGTTGGTATCCGCAATCAGCCAGAGAAATCCTTATTCGCAAGCCTTTCCGACTTACGTTCTGGATGCAAACTGGTTGCCACATGTACCCGAGTAGGTATGTTGCAGGATCTGCTTGCCCTCCTCAAGTGTGACGCAGTGCATGAGAACTCCGGATGCGCTTTGACGATGTAAGTCTTCTCTGACTTGGGAAAAGCCGAACAAGGTACCCGAACCTTGCATTAGCAGAGGGTTCGGCTGGTGACCCTCATGGGGCGTACCCTATCCAACAGAGTTATAGCCAAGCTAGGCACCCGAATCTTGCATTAGCATAGGATTCGGCTGGCGACCCTCATGGGGCGTACCCAACCTGACAGAGTTGCGGCCAAATAAGGTACCCGAACCTAGCATTAGCGTAGGATTCGGCTGGCGACCCTCATGGGGCGTACCCTACTTAGCCGAGTGGTACACAGCCCCGACTGGCGCCGGGGGCCGATTGTTGGCTCCCATGGAGCGTAGTCGGGGAAGATGACGTCCCGACTGGCGCAAGTACTCGGTGAATAGCCCTCATGGAGCATCCCGAATGTATTTTGGCAGACTTGTCCAGCCCCCGAGCATAGGAGATGGGCTCGCAGCCCTGAGTTCCTGTCACGCGTATCCGGAGCTGGGCCTGCAATATAAAGATATCGGATGAGTAGCATCTGATGATGGAAATAATCACCCGAATAAAATGTATTTTACAATGTATGTAAATACGTGTTCTTCCTCTTTTTGATATTAATTTCCTCGAGTAGTTGACCCCTTACGTTTAAGCACTCTGCCCGACTAGTCATAGCCCCCTAGCGTCGGGAGTTGGCTCATGGCTCTTTCCCAGGCACGCGTTTTGGGTGACTTGAGTTCGTCTTACATGGAGCAGAGTTTCACGGATCGAGATTTATGCTACTCGAGTACTTTTGTAATCATTTAAGAGCAAAAACGGAAAAAAGTAAATGCGCAGCTTATACACCTATTAGGTGTAAGCGGCTGTGGCACTAGCAAGGCCGAGTGAGGAGATGTTTATCAGAAAGCGACTTAGCTGTTCGGTATTTGGGAGTGGGGATGCCATCCTCGTGTTTGAGCTTGTGAGCCCCCGAGCATGTCACTTGTTGTTCTGATAATCCTCAGTTGTTGAAGGTCGAAGGCGGTTGTGACCGACTGCCACAATAGAGCCGTCTGACTTGCGTTTGCGATTCCCAACTTTAGTCAGGACCGCGTCGTCGGTGTCGTCCCGCTTCTTTTGTCAGGGTGACTTGTTGTCATCGAGGGCCTCGGCAACAGCGTGGGCCGAGTCAGCGTATTTGTTCGCCATGTCGAATAAAGCCTTGACAGAGTTGGGAGGCTTCCGCGTGAATTTGTCGATGAACGAGGTGTCTTTGACTCCTTTTCGAAAGGCGGCGATGACGACCTCATCCTTGATGTTTGGGATCGAATTTTTCTTCTCAGAGAACCTCTTGATGAAGTCACGAAGAGACTCGTTCTTCCTTTGATGCAACTGATATAAGTCGTGCTCGGAAGATGGCCTCTCGTACGTTCCTTGGAAGTTGGCGATGAAGCGTTCCCGGAGTTCTCCCCAGGAGCCGATTGATTGCTTGGGAAGTCCTGTTAGCCATGTCCTCGCTGAGTCGGCTAGAGCGACTGGGAGGTAGTTAGCCATGACTTTGTGATTTCCCCCAGCTGCTCGGATCGCCAGAGTGTAGACCATGAGCCAGGACTCGGGATTGGTCTTGCCATCGTATTTGTTGATGCCTGTAGGCTTAAAGCCGACTGGCCAGTCGACCTGTCGTAGTTCCTGGGTGAAGGCCGGTATGCCTTCGTCTTCATGAGGACTCCGACCCCGACTACGGCGGCGAAACCGCCCGTAGTGGAGGCCGAAATGCTCGTTCTCGTCTTCCAGCTGGCGTTGGTCATCTTCTTCTCGTTTGCGGTGCCGAGCATTAATGTCTTGCTGAAGATCGCGCCGCAGTCGGTCTCGGAGGTCCTGGTTGCCCCGACGGTCGCTTCGACGTTGCCGGTTGTTGTGGTTGCCGAGTGACGTCTGGCTTGACTCCGCGTGCTGCCGACTAGAGCCGGCCGCTCGATGTCGCTTTGAGGTGGATGAGACTGCCGCTGGGGAAGTTGACCGACTGGTCAGTACGAGTGTGTTACCCGACTGTTGGTGCTGCTGACATGCGGCAGCGGTAAGCATGGCTTTTATCCTTGCGATCGTCGGGGTGGCCTGGTGATCAGGCCCAAGTTGGACCGTGTCCAGTAGGGTTGCGGCGGCCACGATGTTCTGTTGTGGCGTGACGAAGACGTCGTGGTCGCCGACTTTTGTTTGGAGGGTTTGTTGCTGAGCGGTTTGCTCAGCCTTGCGTAGATCGTCGTTGCGGGCGTGCAGGCGTCTTGCTTCTTCCTCCTGTCGTTCTCGCAGTCGGCAGGCCTCCTCCTCTTGTTGTTCGTGTAGTCGGCGTGATTCCTGAGTAGGAGTGGAGCCTTTGGATGCCATGAAGATTTCTCGTGGCGGAGAGAAGCTTGCCGAGCTGCTGTCCGACTTAGAGTCGTAGTCCGACTGGAAGTCGGAGTCCGACTGAGAGTCGTAGTCGGAATAGTTGATGGGGGTGATTACCACTCCGACCTCCCTAGATCTGATCTCGAGCGGCTCGGGGCCGTATCCGAGTCGAACTCCAGGGGATCGGGTTTGCCGCGTCGGACGTAGGTTGTAGATATCCGCGGCGTCGCCGAGTCCGAACGGGAAGTTGACGATCTCTTCCCTTCTCGGCCCGATCTCGGCCGGCTCAGAACCGAGTCCGAGTCGAACACTGAAAGGAAGAGTTGTCCCTGGACTCGGGCGTATTGGAGATCGCCGCAGCATGTCGTCGAAGATTGCCGCAGCGTCGTGTGGGCCGACTGGCGCGGAGTCAGCTGGTTCCTCGGCCGATTGGATCGGGTCCGTGTCGGTCGGGGTGAGATTGCCGATCTGGTCGGCGACGAAGTCAAGGCTTCTGAATGCGATTGTATCTCCGGGGGGGAGTTTGCCGCCGTCGACTTCGGTTGCTGGATCCATCGAGCTTGTAGATGTAGATCGCGCCGAAGCCCCTACCTGGCGCGCCAACTGTCGATGTTTTACACCGGCAATAAATATATGGGGCTAGTCGGCGGATGGAAACTCGGTGGATTGCAAAGGAACACAAGGAGATTTATACTGGTTCAGGCCCTCGATGTGAGGTAATACCCTACGTCCAGTTGTGGTGGTATTCCTTTGAGGATTGATGTTTGCTTCTATGAGCTCATCTTGCCCTCATGGGGCGCCCTGCCTCCCCTTATATACTGGGGGACAGGGTTACAAGGTAGGAGTCCCCATCGGATTACGACTAGGAGATCTCCCCTTAGAGATATAACATACCCGACTAGGACTGTATATTCCTTTCTATACAAGGCGAAGTCTGCCGAATCTAGCTATATCTCTAATTACAAGGCTAGGCCCATCCTCTATCCGAGTGGCCCATATGCTTGTCATGAGGTACCCGGGGCCCATGGCACCCACATTGACGATTGCCATGTGTGGACTTATATCAGCCACAAACAAGCCCTGGTGCCTTCGGCTGAACTCGCCACATGCCCAATCAAGCCATTACCCATTCTAGCTTGTGTTTAGTACGGTATTGCTTCACAACAAGTAGCTCGCTAACCGGTCCTTGATTGTCATGAGCACCACTAGCATCATCACCATTCTATGTGCTCACAACCCACCATTAGTGAAGTTTTAGTTGGCAGGTTTATTTAACCAGCCACGACCAACAGTCGTTAAAAGATAACCATTCTTCATTAAGTAAGCATTGGTGAATCAATAGTTCCCCACATAAATTGACGCTAAAGTTTCTAGGCATACATAAAATGACGCTAAAGTTTCTAGGCATGGCTAAGCAGAACCTAGATGATCTAGCTAGATTATTAAATAGTTATCCAGCTAGTCAATATTAATTACCTAGGGTATCAAGGTACAAATATCAATAACAAAATGGCCATAATAATCAAGGAATACTGGATAATAATAATTACCCGTAATAATGACATTCCAAAGTTTGGCATGCAATAACGTTAAAATAAAATAGTTTTCAAAATGTGATCAACATGCTCAAGAGGATTGTCGTGTGACTTGCTTTGCAATAGAAAATTCTTCGCTTGATCCTCCGGACTCTTCCTCGAACTTCGCTCCTTTCCGAAATGGCGAAAATTACGTGACTACACACAAAACAAGAAAAAACCCTAAGAAACTCTAAATAAACAGTACATAAAAGTACATAAACATGTAAGTCATGATTTTAGATGAATTTAGAAAGAAGAACGAGTCAAATCGGAGTTCGGACGGAAAAGTTACGGCTTCCGGAAGTTCGAATTTAGAGATAATCCCAAAAAAAGTTAGAAAAGAAATATTCTCTGGAATATTTCCTTCAAAATTAATTATTAAAGGAATTATTTTTGAATAGGAAAAGGAAGTGAGGCCCACTGTCATTGGCTAGGCTTATGGTGGACCTAGTTCATGGACCAAGGGATGGATGGCTTTGGTGGACTTGTGGTGAGGTGGACTGCCACGTGAATGAGGAGGCTGAGGTGGCAGGAACATGTGGCCCTTAGGGCTGGTGTGGCCGGGTGATTGGATTAAAGAAATCCAACGGCTGAGATTCGATCTTAGGAGATCGGACAAACGAGGTGGTCTTGGGGTCTTTATGCAAATCCAATGGCTCACATGGATCTAGGGTTTTTGAACGGCTGGGATTTCACGGGATTATATAGATGGGCCCCATCTGTCACACACCGAGGAGGAGACGGGGCCCCGCATGTCAGCACGCACATGGCCGGGGCATGCTTGCCTGTCCGCCATGGCGCATCGCCAGCGCGCGGTGAGGTAGGGGGGATGGCGAAGGCGGCAGATGACGGCGCCGGGACGGCGGAGGGACGGCGACACCGAAGAGGGAAGGGATGAGGAGAGCGGCGGAGAACGGGCACAGCCCTGGAGCTCACCAGCTGCAGGCGAAGACGGCGATGGCAATGACCGCGGTGATGGCATTGGCTTGCAGGGGCGGTGGGGCACGGGGTTTGGGCGGCGCGAGGCGGCGGGCTAGGGCACGTGTGAGGGGGGGCAACGCTATTTATAGAGGGGAGGCCGAGCTAGGGCTAGCGGATTTGCCAGCAGTGGCGCGACAGCGAAGCGGGCCAGGGCGGGCCAGCGGCGGAGCGGCAGGTCAGGCCAGGGCCAAGGGGAGATGGCGTAGGCCAAGGCCCAGCCGAGAGCAGCTCAGGCTCGGCTAGAAAGAGAATAAGAGGAAGAAGAAAGGAGGAAGAAGGGAAAAAGAAAAAGAAAGGGGAAAAAAGAAAAAAGGAAAGAAAAGAGTAGTGAGAGAGAGAAAAAGGAAAAAGGGAAAAACAAAGGGGTTTTTCCAGAAAATTCCAATTTGCAAAAATTGGAATTTTGGGACACTTAAGAAATCTGGGGAATTGTTTAGAATTTTAGAAACTTGGAGATACTTCACGGAATTTGGAAATTGGATAAGCATTAGAATATTTGGGGAAATTTAGGACATAACCAGGAATTAATGAGGCATTCAAATATGAGAATATTTCTGATATTGAAGGAACAATTAAACACACCCAAAGTATAAGAATATTTTGGAGCTCAAAAATAGAGAACATTTTCAAGACTCGGAAGTTGGAGAATATTTTATAGGAGTCAGGAATTTGAGTTGATTGCAAGGAAATAGAATTTTCTTTGGGGATTAATTCTGACCTTTAGGGATTTGGGATTTCGGATATTGGAATATTTCAGGATCTGGAAAATTGGAATATTCAGAATATTGTAAATATTCTAGGAATAAAGGGATTGACGAGAATAATTTATGGAGACTGAAATTGGGTAAATCTGGGATTGTTTGGGGATTTGGATTTATTTCAACGGAAAGGAATTTTGAGGAATTATTAGGGATTTATTTCAACAAGGAAAAAATGGATATTTGAGGAATTTTGGATATCGAGAATCTTGAATTGGGAAATCAAAGAGATTTTAGGGTTTCGGGAATGGCACTAGATATTGATAAAGGAGAGGGACATGGGTCCGAGTCAAAAAGAAGGATAAAAGAGTTGGACCAGAAACGACCCAAGATAGGGAAAACAAACTGGAATTGTTTTTCTATTTATTTTTTTACTGAAATGATCTTTATAGCATTAAAATTAATTCTGAAGCTCCGAAAATTCGAGAAAATTTTAGAAAGTTTATTAAACTATGGGAAATTTACCAGAAGAAAAAACCACCATGAAACAGAAAGAAAATTTATTATTATAAATACTTGAATGCTTAAAATATTCCGACAAAACCCCAAGGAATATCAAAGCATCCAAGTATTAATTACAATTTTAACTTGGGATTTTTAACATTGGAAATTTATGATTTTATTTAAACACTTTTACAAGCAACTTTAGTGTATTCTTGTATTCCTGTTTTTCTAAAATAATTTTTAATTATGTCGATTTTCAGGGTGTGACGCGCAAGACGTTGCTGTCTCTAGGCCTCTCCCTCCCTCGAGATAGTGGTGAGCCTTCTCTTTTTGTCTTCCTCACATCCTTCCTCTAGGGTTCCTATCTCTATTCTTACTAGCTAGTGGCAGCGTAGGAGTTGGTCGCGACGACCCAATCTAGTAGAGCGGAGGTTCCTATCATCAGTGCTGGCATCACGCAAAGTGGAGTGGATCTGATTCCTGTTGTCCGCATACATCACTAGCTTCATGTAAAGATTCATACATGATTAGCTTCACTAGTTTCTTGCAATCTGATTGCTCTGGTTATTATCCAATGTTATTCCTTTTTGATTGATCTGTAACTTCTGCATTATGTACTTGAACTACTGTGATTCAGTTGTGTGGCAACTCATGTTGATCTGTTTGATTAATGCCGTGGTCTCCCGCAGAACTAGCTAGATAGATCTGTAGTGCACTTTGCTGCATATACATTGTTTTGCCAAAAGAAGTATAGGCCATCGTTTTGTCAGGTTATCTGTAGTTTTATACATTCTTTTTGTCAATAAATTGTGGGCAAAACATACCTGCATCATGTTTGTAACTTTTCTGAATGTCCATATTCACTGAAAAACTAGGTAACATTATAGTAATCAATTTTTTATTTTTTTGTAAATTTTACTCCAATATGCTAACAAAAGAATGATCTGTATATAGAAAAAATGGGCTCAGCAAATGAGCAAATAAAAAAAATTTTGCTACTTGCAGCCCTCCAGGCTGAAAAAAGGCCTCTACACACCTCATCTCTTTCCTGTAAATCATTTTTGTCTTTTGGTACCACTGTATGTGAGTTTATAGCTCGCGAGAAAAAAATGTTTGCATGTATATAAACAATTAACCAACATAGAAGAGGTGCAATTTTGATAAGGTTTTGCATGAGCAAGGTACAACTAGGACTGCAAAACAGCAATGAATGAGAGGAACTAAATGGAGGGCAAAAGAGCAACAGAAGTTTTTTTTTATTGTTATTTTCTCCAATATGCTAATTAGAAAAAATATGATTTCATTAGTTTTGAGAAAGCATTATTTGGTAACACAATTTTCAAATGTATAGTTACATGTTCAAAATGACATATGGTGGTTCTTTAAGACCTGGATGTCCAATGAATCAAGGTATTGGTGTGAAGACTAGGGATAGTAAATTTGGTATTTGCTGAGTATGTACTTAGTTATAATTAATCAAATGTATGTTCTAAATTCTGATTTTTATCGATAAACCTCATTAATCAAATGTTTAAACCTGTGTAATCCAAACAAGAAATTCTTTGATAGTATTAATTCGTATAATGAAATTCATATGCAAATGGGCCAAAGGTGATATTTCTACCCTTATACCTTGTTATATCTATCTTGCACGGCCCTTTTTTTGTCTACTCCCTCCGTTCAAAAAACACCAATTCCTGACTGTGAATCAGGACATAGGTTATGTCTGTTAGGGACATAGGCTATGGCCAGTTTCGTAGCTAGGAATTGGTTTTTTTGGGACTGAGAGAGTAGTTGTTAAGTATGATGCACAAGTGCTCTGATGGATTGCTTCGCATTTATTTCATAAGTGGTGAAAGGGAATAGTAGAAGGCGATTAATAATACTATATATGTATCCTTTCGTTAGTTGTTTCTCTTACACTTGTTTCTGCTACAAGTGGTACTAGCTATAGCAAGTAAAATAAGTTCGCTTTCAAATATGATGTCTGTTTATGTATTTCTTATTCTTTTGGAATTGTAATCATGTGGAACTTGAAATAGGACATGTAGCCAATTTACATTCTCTTCAGGTGGTTTTATGGTCTTAAAACATTTTTTATTTTCCCCATCATCAAAAGGCCAAGACCAAGTTCAGGAGCAAAGAAATCGTAGTATGTAAGTGACAGTTCGGTTATTTACTGTTGAAATTGTAGTTTCAAGGGTACGGAAGTGACAGGAGCAAAGACCAAGTTCAGTTCCAGCCAAGATTATTATTCAAAAAACTCCAATGATTACATTTGCAACAATAATAATTATTTTTCTCTTCGTGACACTTGACTTTGGCCGACATGTATGTTTGCTTGTGTATCAATTGCAATTGTACATTGGTATTGGTTGAATATTAGTTGTTGAGAGGACAGCAAACTCATGCATTGGGTTCTGAGTTGTGTTCAGAAGACTTCCTTTGGTGTTGACAGGACAGCAAGAAATGCTAAACAAATGCATACAGTGCTACTCTTTTTATTTGTTCATTCTATCAACATCACTGTTGCTGCTATATCATTTTGATCTAAATTCTAACTTGTTTGAACAGCTGATGGTTAGGCTATGTTGTCTATCATTTTTAATGTATGGAAATGTAGAATGTTCCAATCGCTCAGGATTTCGCTTATGTAACTTATAAGTTGACATTGTGTAAGCTTCATCTTGGGTTTTTTTTTTTGAAAATTCTAGATTTTTTTGTGAATTTTCTGAAATTTCTATGAATTTTCTAGATTTTCTGTGAATTTTCCTGGTTTTCCTATGAATGTTTTCGATTTTTATGTGAATTTTTGGAACTCTTTATGGTTCTCCTGTTCTCCTGAATTTTTATGTTTTTAATGTTTATTTTTGAATTCTCATTTTCTTTTCCTTACGCTCAATATATATTATTACTATTATTTTCATGTAGGAATTTTTTCCACGTCGTCCCCACTATTCCAACTTCCAAATGGTACCTAAATTATTTCCCTCAAGTGGGAGTAGTTTCCCTGGAGGGGAGGAGGATGCAACTGTCACAAGAAAAATCCCCGTAGGGGAGTACTTCTGTGGGTTTGTTTCCCCGAGCTTCTAAACTAGCCCTAAAACTTAATCCCTTCCCTCCCCTCGCCCTGACTCGCTCTCTTCTTCCCTCAAGTAATTTGTTTACATTAGAAGAACCTCCTCACTCCTTCAGCTCCCTACTTATCCCTCTCCCTCACTCCCTCGTAAAAACTTTATCCCGCACTCTCTCTTCCCCTCTCGTCCCCTTCCCTCCGCTCCCCTCCCCTACTTGAGTATTTTTTTTTCCCTTACCTATTCGAGTTTTTTTTGCATCGGGAGGAGAGGGTGTGGGGGAAGAGGACGGAAGGGTGAGGACAAGTGGAGAGTCTAGTGACAGAACAGTGTTCATTTAGATAAAGTGTGAGTAATTTTTTACAATAGAAGGAGAGAGTGGGAGTGGGAAAGAGGGGAAGGAAGCATGACGGGGTATTAAGCAGCGCATAGCACGCTGTTTAGCACTGCCAAAAATTTTGACCAAATTTAAATAAATTTTACTAAATTCACATAATTCAAAAATTAAAATTTTTAGACGAAATAGTTTCGTGCCGGAGAGAGTGGAGAGTCAGGAATTTACAAAATTTCAAACCCTGGTCGAGTATCGTGAATGCCAGTGTTCACCTAGACGCTAGACGCTAGATGGACGGCGACCCTCGGTCTAGAGTCTAGCCAGTCTAGACAAAAGTCTAGACGGTCTAGACGATATACCGTACATTATACTATCGGCATATATTTTTGGCATATATGTAAATACACTCAACAAGTCAACATGTTCCAGAGAATATTTGAGAGTGACAAAAGTTGGATTTAAGTGTTACCTTATTTTGCAGGAATGAATCTTCCATTAGCTTCAAATTAAACCTTCCATTATCCTCAAACTCATCATAACACTTTGAATTATTTTCCTAAAAGGCTAAAACAAGAAAAATGTCACATGTTAGTATTTACACTTGTAGTTTTGTCTTGTACAGCCACAAATATAATGAATTATGAATGATACCACAAATCTAATATTTGGCACCACAAACAGAAGCTGCTACCATACTACCATAGTCCATAATACCACCATAAATAACTTATAACACAATAAGTCATAATTCTTACTTCTTAGTTCTTAGTTTCTTACAAATAAACATAGTTCTCATAGTGTCATGACTAGACAATACATAGTGACATAGAAAAATAACACATAATTCTGACAAGTTCAAAAGGCTCAAATATAACACACAATGGAGTAAGCTACAAGCTGAATGGTTCAAAAGCATAATAATAAATAGGTAGATAGATCACAGAAGACAATTGATAGGAATATAATGATCAAATGCATCTAATCATCATTGTCTTTCTCCCCCTCTTCCCCATATTCCATTATTGGCACCACATCTTCTTGGTCGGACTCGAACTCAATTTCCTCCTCATTGGTTGGTGTGTCTTCAGTCTCGGAGTGAAAATCTTCTTCATCAATATCTCTAGCTTGAGCCAATCTTGAACTCCTACGCAACTTTGTGACCTCATCAGCTCCACATGCCTCTTCAATTAACTTCCAAGTCAGCCCCGTAACAGGCTCACCATCCAACTCTTCCTCTCCACCATCAATCAACCACCCTTGAGCATAAGTTGAATCTGTTACAAGAAGGGGATCCACTTTTCTGTTTTTCTTGGCCTTCTCCTTTTTGTTTTGCATTTTGGCATTGTATTGAACAAAGACAAGTTGGTTCAAGCACTCACAAGTTAGCTTTTTTTTTTCTTAGTATGAATCTACAAAGTATCAAAATATCATGTCAACTTTAGCTATGTACTTCAAATAAACATGGAGAATCACTAAGAGACAGAGTTGGGATGCTCACCCCTTCAAAACAACTCCAATTCCTTTCACAGCAAGAAGAACTAGAAGTTAAACAGAGAATCCTTATGGCCATTCTTTACAATGTTGGAACCTGTGTTCCATAGTTGCTCCACCATTTGGCTACATACAAACAAGAGATATGTAAAATTAGCACTACAGGAAAGAAAACAAATTTAAAATATACATAAAAAATTAATTAAGGCATTAGTACCAGGGCTGAAATCACAATCATTGCAGTCAGCTTTCGCTACAAGTTTTCCAAAGTGACCTGCTTGATCTTTAAACCTGTCTAACTCCTCATTGAGCACAACATTTTGCTTGTCATAATCACCATGGTAAAATGTTTCAATAGCAGTCATTAACCCATCCATGACTTGCTGATTTCCGAAGATAGATGGATCATTGTAGCTATAATACGGATTAAAGAAATATGCAGCCAAGTGTAAAGGACTGTCTAGCCTATTCTTCATCTTTTCATCAATGATATCTATGATAGTTTTGTATAATGCCCCATTCTTGTCAACATTCCTAATACCCAATTGGATTTCTTTCTTTGCCTTTTGAATGTCTCCATAAAGAAAGGCCATTGATGGCTTGATATCACCATCAACCATTCGAAGTACTTTGATCAATGGCTCAAACACCCTCAAGCAAAGACTAACTCCTGCCAAAAATGCAGGTCTTGTTAGTGTACCCGTGGTTTCAACAGCTTTTCTGTTCTTCCTCATGTGGCTCAAACCGCAGAATTTATCCCATTCTTCACATTGAGACATTGCCCTTAGTTGGTCCTTCTTCTCATACAAGCTTTGCAATGTGAGAAAAGATGAAGCAAATCTAGTCACACCAGGCCTCACAATATCTCTTTTCTTTGTAAATTTCCTCATCAAAGCCAATGTTTTATGGTGTGAGTAGATAAAGACTGTCACTGCCTTTGCATTTTCAATGGTGTTCTTGAACCTTTTGAGCTTTCCAATTCCTTCCAGCATCAAATTAAGTGTGTGAGTTGCACATGAGCTCCAAAATTTGTTAGGTCTCTTCACATACAACAAGTTCTTTGCTGACATATTGTTTGAAGCATTATCTGTGACTATTTGCACAATATTTTGAGCACCTACACACTCAATACAACTATCAACGTACTCAATGATCAATTCTCCTGTGTGTGACTCATCTGAGGCTTCCCTTGATTCAAGAAAGCTTGTACCTATACTGCAATTTAAGCAAAGGTTCATGATACTTCTCCTTTTCAGGTCAGTCCATGCATCTGTCATAATGGAGTACCCATTTTTGGCCCACTCTGCTTCTTGCACCTTCAACACCACCTTAGTATCTTCCACTTCCTCATACAACAACTTCTCTCGAAGTTCATGTGATTTGGTTTTTTTCCACAGGGCCAAAGCGACCAGCTGCTTCTAACACTCGGTCAAATTCTTCATTGTTGATAGCATTGAAAGGTATTCCTGAAAATGAAATTAATACATACTTTACATTCAGATTCAACAAGTTACTAACAATCTAACATAGTGAAATTCAGTTCAGCAAGAAGCCAAGAACCAAGGAACAAGAAGAAGTTATTACTGTGTACATATACCCACTTTGCGATGTAGCGCTTCAGTTGATGCATTCTCTCTTTCCATATCGTTTCAGTGATTTTTTGCTGCCTTATTACCTTTGTGTTGCTCAAAGAACTTGGATCCAAAGCCATTGCAAACTTATCCATAGGTCCTACTTTTCTAGGTTCTGAACTTCCAATTTGTTCAAGCCCCTGCTCTTTAGCATTGGTGACAGTGGCATCCTCTCCCATGTTATCATCACCATCAAGGTGCACCTCATCTCTCACCTCCTGTTCCCTTTCAAACCTAGCCTGTTTAGCTTTCAGCGACTCATCTATGGCTTGTTTGCATTGCAATTTGGCAATTTCTGGCGCATTCTTACAAGATTTGGTTCCCTTTTTCCCACCAATATGACACTTCAGCCTATATATGCCAACATTCGACAAAAGTCACAATAGTTGCATTTCACCACATCTACATTATCTGGATTGGCCAAGGTTCTATGGTTCCACCCTATGTCATTGGAATTCCTCTTCAGGCTGCGTGTGTTGTTAGTGGATGCAGTAGATGACATCCTGCAATTTCAAGAAATTAGAAGACATCCTGCAGACTGCAATAGAAGCACCTAGCACTACTGCACTGCAGTCTATAACTCTACAAACAAGATCAAAGAAGGTCGGCTACATGAATTACCTAACTAATTAACCAATTTGCCATATAGTCAGACGCACTGCACTACTGTCTATTGCAGTGCTAATTGGGTTGCCAAGCCAATTATGAATTATCCATTGAATCTATGGACTGCAGGATCTATCCATTGAACAAGAACAGAACTAGAAGATGAGCTCATGAGCAACAACTGGACCTACCTGCTGACTATTGTTGGTTGGCTGGTTCTAGGTTGGTGGTTGCTCGTCTGCCCCCTTGCTCCGTTCTACCGCAAAACTGCCTACATAACTATACCAGAGCAACCGACGACGGCCACAGCTAGCAGTAGCAGAGGAACCGAGCAGGTCGACAGCAGCGACTAGCAGTAGCAGAGGAGATAGGCAGCTGCGGTAGCGACGGCACCAGCGACGGCAGCAGCGGCAGCCCAGGCAACGGCAGCGACGGTGGCACCGGCGGCGGCTACTAGTTGAGGAAGAGACACGGAGAAGGGCGGTGTTTCTTCGTGGATGTGGAGGCTGTCGGTGGAATAGGGAAAAATGAGATGTACTCCCACCAAACCTAAGCCGTTTGGGCCTTAGCGGGCCAAAACATTTGAGCTCCTGCACGCCAAATATTTTACAGTCCAATGCATAAACTATGGTCTAGACGTCATTTTTTTTGTCTAGACTAGACTCGGCATGGTCTAATTACTTGGTCTAAATGGTCTAAGACCGTCTTTGACCGACTAGACGGAAAAATAGTCTAGGGCATGGTTTAGGCCCTAAACCAGACGACTACCCACCGTCCCACATCTAGACGCGGTCTAGACTATCTAGACCACGGTCTATGTGAACACTGGTGAATGCCCTGAGTAGTATAACACTTCTCCTGTACTGTTTTGGATAAAAGCATTGTGCCCAGATTCAAACTAGGTACCACATTGTGCAACCGTCGCAAATCCTTTAATAAGTAGGACAATGTATCGTCTGGTCTGGCTCATCTGATTTTTTTTATCCAAAGGTACCACCGCGTACCAAGCTTTATCATTGTAAATAGACTCCAAATTATCTGGTTTTCTCTTTTATCGGCCATTTAAGATGGAGTGGTGCTAGCTCGCGCGCCCATGCTGGCTGCTTAAGTCGCGCGCACAATAGCCAAACCCCATTAAACATTAATAACCATCATTAAACACTAATATTAGTGTTTAATGATTCTTAATTATAAAAATAATACATAAATAAGCAGAATTAAAAATTTTAGATTTTAGTTGAAAGTTTGAAAAATCTAATTAAAAGTTTTAAAATTTGGGTTAAAAATTTCAAAATTTAAGCAGATTTTTTTAAATTTTTAGTTGAATAATACATAAATAAGCAGAGTTAAAAATTTTAGATTTTGGGTTGAAAGTTTCGAAAATTGAATTGAAAGTTTTAAAATTAGAGAGGAAAGTTTTAAATTATTAGTATAAAATTTACTCAATTTTTTAATATTATTATTTTTAATTATTTTTTAACCTATACAGTACGGACGTAGCGCTGCTAGCAGCTTTTCCGTTTAAGATGAACCCTTTATGGCCTCGGTTGAATGGACCTCAGTCTTGGCTCTTAACCACATGCATTTGCTTCGAGCATATGTATATGCAAAACACGAAAGAAGAATAGACGTGCATATATGCATAACCCACATGTAGGATAAGATCACTTATCGGATCCAATTAGGCAACTTCTGTTCATTATGCAATTGATAACATTATCAGCCTATCACGTATTTCACAATACTGTCGAGTGAAAGAAAAGAGAGTTCAATCTTGTGTGGTTTCTGATCATGATTTTTGCAAATTTGCACTATTATATTATCCTCTTGCTTACATTGTTATGTGTCCGTTATAGTACTCCAAAGGGGATAAAAATGAAGGACAAGGAATCCACTACATCGCGAATCCTTTGTTAATTAGGCCGGCACGAACCTTTGCAGAGAAGCAAACTCATTAAACCATATCACAAGCCTAAGGAAACTGACACGTATCATTTGAGATCACATCAAGATGTTTTATATATGCATCGAAAGACGACATGAGAATGAATTTTTTTGCAAAGGGAATATTTATTCACATCTGGGGCAAATTGCGAGTGAAGTTAATTTGGCAAGATGCATCCCCTATTGAGATATTAGGCATCTGTGTCTCAATGTCTGTTGACCATTGATTGTCTTCTTGAGTCTTGACTGCTGATCAGGCAGTATTACACGCTTGTGAAGGAAACCTTTGCTTCTGATGCTAGAGAATAAGTGAATAACATATGCTTATTTTGTTGTCAATGCTTCATGATCACATCTTAATTAGATCTTGAAATTATATACTGGCTTGCATATGGCCACATATGCTGTTTTGCTGCCAGTTAGTTGTTATCGATGACCTTAATTACAATCATTATTGGATACATCGGTAAAACTAATAAGTATAATAGTTGAAGTACTTTCAATGACAAATTTCTTGATGTTGTTTTTGTGCATCAAGTCTATTTTAGTATTTACTAGTTGCAAAATAATTGAAGTATGGCTGCACACGTTCTAATAACAAAATGAGTCAACTTGACACAAGTAAAAAAGGGCAATCACTGCTAGTTCATATGGATGTGGTCATTTTTCTGGTCCAAACCGAAGTAAACCGGCAGTGGTTGGGCCAGATAGCCTGTTTTAACCGGCCAGACCACGTGCGCACGAGACAAAGTTCAAGGCGCTCCTCGCTCCCTCCTCTCATCTCCCTCGCTCTCCTCTTATCCCCACTGTCGCCTTACCCTCCTCATCTCCTTATGTGCGCCATTGTAGCTGCTGTAGATTACTTGATCTACTAAAATTAAAATGTTTAGCCTAATCATGATCACCTAATGGCAGAATTAGGGTACTGACCGGCATGGTTTGAAGCCATGACGATGCCTTCAATTTCCTCGGCAATGTCCGGTGCAGATGTAGAGGATGAAGCTCCTCTAACCTCACCGGCATTCGTCAGGGATGTAAGAGTGGTACGGGTGAGGTAGCGAAAACCCTCCGGTCGCCACCTACACTGCCCGAGAACGGCCCTTCTCTTCCCTTCCAGCGCTCTAAGGATCGGCTAGGGTTTAGGGTTGTCGGGAGAGAGGAACCGTGAGAGAGATCGTCACCTATCTCACGACCGCCTCCTCCCTTTTAATATTGCACTGAGGGAATCGGAGCCCGCTCCAAAAAGGAAAGTCTTGGCGCACTTCCGATCATCACGCGTAGTCTAAATGGAAAGCGATTGTGATCGCTGTGATCACGCACGGCAACGAGTGGAAACATCCGTGCGTGATCACCTTGGGTTTCCATGCCAAGAGATTTAATACCCAACACTCTCCCCCTGATCTTGAGGCTAATGAATCCGTTCTCAATAGAATAATTTCCCAAGGCAATGCGTCAGGGTAGTTAGTCATGCACTACCAAAACTCCGGTACCTATAGTTCACTATGGAACTTTGAAAGAACTCTGTCTAATTCTAATAGGAGTTAGTTGGGACTAATGCCCCTATATCCAGAACCACTGATTCAAAAGCATTATGTTATCCCATGCCGGTTAAATGATCTTTAAATAAGTTGGGAGGTAAGCCTTTGGTTAGCGGATCCGTGAGCATTGACTTAGTACTAATATGCTCAACATTAATGGTTTGATCCTGGATTCTGTCTTTCACAACATGATACTTAATGTCGATATATTTGGCAGCACCACTCGACTTGTTGTTACTCGAATAGAATACTACGGCTTTATTATCGCAGTATACTATGAGTAGTTTTTCAATGTTGTCAACAACTCTTAGTCTAGAGATGAAGTTATTAAACCATACGGCATGCCCCATAGCTTCATAACATGCCATAAATTCTGTCTGCATTGTCGACGATGCAGCCAGTGTTTATTTGGAGCTTTTCCATGAGATTGCTCTTTCTGCAAGGGTGAAGACATAACCTGATGTTGACTTCTTAGTGTCTACACACCCAGCAAAATCAGCATCTGTGTAGCCTAGGACTTCAAGCTTATCAGTCTTTCTGTATATGAACATGTAATGCTTAGTGCCTTGCAAATAGCGCAGGACTTTCTTTACAGCCTTCTAGTGGTCTAAACCTAGATTCGACTGAAATCTGCCAAGCATCCCTGTTACAAATGCTAAGTTTTGACACGTATAGACCTGAGCATACATTAAGCTTCCGACAGCTGAAGTATATGGTACTAATTTCATCTGATCTGATTCTAACTTATTTCTTGGGCTTTGGAATAGTCAAAAATTATCCCTTTTAACTATTGGAGCATGCGTCGCAGAGCATTTACTCATATTTTATCTTTCTAATACTCTGTTAATATAAGCTTTCTGAGACAATCCTAATACTCCGTTAGACCTGTCTCGGTGTATTTCAATGCCTAATACGTAAAATGCCTCACCGAGATCCTTCATATCAAAATTAGATGATAAGAATCATTTTGTCTTATGCAGCATATTTCTATCGTTGCTTGCTAATAGAATGTCATCCACATAGAGTACTAGTATTGTAAACTTTCCACTCTTAATCTTAACATAAATACAATTATCCACCTTATTTTCCTTAAATCCAAACTTCTTAATTATTTCATCAAATTTAAGATACCATTGTCTAGATGCTTGTTTAAGTCCATAGATGGATTTCTTAAGTCTGCAAGCCAGATGTTCCTTGCCTTCCACAACAAAACCCTCGGGTTGTGCCATGTATACATCTTCATGTAAGTCACCGTTAAAGAATGCAGTTTTAACATTCATCTAATAGAGTTCTAAGTTAAAATAAGCAACAAGCGCCATGATAATTCTAAACGAATCTTTCTTAGAGATAGGAGAAAATGTTTCATTATAATATATTCCCTCTCTCTGTGAAAACCCTTAGCCACAAGTCTTGCTTTGAACCTTTCGATATTCTCTTTAGAGTCAAGCTTAGTTTTGTAGACCCATTTACAACATACTGTTTTTGCTCCTTGGGGAATTTCTACTAAATCCCAGACTCCATTATGACTCATGGATCTTAGTTCATCCTCCATAGCCTCAAGCCACTTGAATGAATGATCGCTCATCATTGCTTCTTTGAATGAAGTGGGATCATTTGTTTTCCCAATATCTTCGCCTAAATAAACCTCATGATAATTTGGGATAGCAGACCTCCTCTCTCGTTGTGACCTTCTAAGTAGTTCATTATTGGTCACTGTTTGTTGAGGAGGTTCATGTGGGATTTCTTCATTATGTTCTTTATTATGTGCCTCGGAAATTTGTTGAGGATTGACATTTAAATCATTAGTGTTCTCAACATTAGTGTTCTCAACAAAAGGTGTACCATCAGAATTCATCTATGTTGTTACCTTATTATGAGTCACTATGCTCTGTTGCACAACTGCCTCAATTTGAGGTGGCGGTGCTATAATCTAAGGTATAATGTGGTTAATTTGAACATTATTCTCTTGGATATCCGCTATAATATTACTCCGAATTTCCTCAAGATTGATCTCCCTTTCCTATGCGCTCCCCTAGACTTCATTATTTTCTCAGAATATTGTGTGCCTAGTTTCTACAAACTTAGTCACGCGGTCTGGGCAATAGAATCGGTACCCTTTAGACCTTTCTGGGTATCCAATAAAATGGCAACTCATAGTCTTAGGATCTAATTTCTTTTGTTGTGGGTTGAATATTTTGGCCTCTGCAGCGCAGCCTCACACACGTAAATATTTAAGTGTTGGTTTTTTCTAGTCTACAATTCATAAGGTGTTTTAGGAACCGACTTACTGGGGACTCTGTTAAGTATGTGGGCAGTTGTCTTAAGTGCTTCCATCCATAAGTTCATAGACAGAGTAGAATGACTGAGCATACTGTGTACCATATCCATAAGTGTACGGTTACGACGCTCTGCCACTCCATTCTGTTGTGGTTCTCTAGGCATGGAATAATGAGCAACTATTCCATGCTCTTGAAGATATTGCGCAAAGGGCACAGGACTTTGTCCATAAGTAATATGTCTCCCATAATATTCTCCTCCTCGATCTAATATCACTACTTTTATCTTCGCATTATGCTAATTTTCTACTTCAGCTTTGAAGATTTTAAACTTATCGAGTGATTCAGATCTTTCCTTAATGGGGAAAATATATCCATAACGGGAGTAGTCATCCGTGAAGGTAATAAACGAGTCATAACCATCAATAGATGCTATAGAGAACATTCCACATACATTAGTGTGAATTATTTCTAATGGACTCGTACTCCTAATAGCTCCTTTCTTAATTGTCTTAGTGAATTTACTCTTGATACAATCTAAGCAATGATCCGCATTCGAAAAATCTAAGAGGTGAAGTATCTCTTTTTTAATGAGACGCTCCATTCTCCCCCTAGATATGTAGCCTAAACGACGGTGCCACAATTTTGAAGACGTCTCATTTTCATTACAGGCATTTACAACATTTATTACTTTATCATCCAAAGAGAGTAAATAGAGCTTGTCTTGCACGATGGCAAGACCAATTTCATTATTATTATACTTAATAATGCATTTATTTTTAGCAAAATTACACTCATAACCAGTCTCAGTTAAAACCATTATAGAAATAAGGTTCCTCTTGACAGAGGGAGTATATAAAACATCGTAAAGTAACAGACTAAAGCCACTAGGAAGTCGAAGATGAAGTTCTCCAACAGCTCGGACTTCAATCTGAGCTCCATCAGCCATTCTTAGGATCTGTTCCCTCTTTTTAGGGTCCCCACTGTACGGAATCCCTGTAATGAATTAGCAACGTGCACGGTGGCACCTGAGTCAACCCACCATATCTCATGGGTAAAATCAACATAAAATGATTCATCAACATTAGAAACAAAATACACAAAACTATTACCACGTTTAATGAGCCAAGCTTTAAAGCCTGGACAGTCTCTCTGTCCATGGCCCTCATTCTAGCAAAATTTGCACAGGAATGGTACAGCTGGAGCTTGTGCCTTGCCCTTTTGGGTAGCCTGAGGGCCCTGATTTGCCTGAGTGGAAGCTGGATTGGGCTTCTTCTACTTATTATTATTGTTCCTTTGAGAGTTTCTTCTCTCCCCTTTATAGAACTTCCTTTTCCCACCAGCACTGTTGATAATGTTTAACTATTCTTGCCTCTTATGCCTTTCAGGCTTTTGGCGTTTCTCCTCCTCAACAAAGTGAGAAATCAGCTCTGCTATGGTCCACTTATCCTTCTGAGTGTTGTAATTAATCTTGAATGGACCATAGTCAGGGGGCAGTGAACTCATGATAAAGTGGATTAAGAAACCATTAGAAATGGCCATGTCCATGGACTTAAGCTCATAGACCATGGCAGACATCTCCATGATATGTTTTCTAATGCTACCCTTACCATTATAGTGGCTTGTCATCATTTGTATAATTATTGTACAAGCATAAGTCTTGAAAGAACTCTTAAAATTCTCATCAATGTTAGCTAAGTACGTCCGTACATCAGTGAAGTCCACAATAGCCCCAATAATAGCAGGAGAAATGTTACTCTTAATGTACATGAGAGACATCGTGTTGGATTTATCCCATGCTGCTGATTTCTCCTCAAATTGTTTCTTAAGCTCAGTGTAATTGTCATCAGTGTAGAGAGGTTCCACAGAGGTATCCTCCCTAATAGCATAATCATAATCCAACATGCATAAATTGAGTAACACAGTACTCTTCCACTTGGCATAGTTGGTCCCATTGAGGGACTCAAGTTCTCTAAGATGACCAAGAGCCAAAAAATTACGAGAAAAGACATAAGTAAAGCATGAATGTAATTAATCTACGTTGGTATAATTAATCACACACATAATTATTCAGATAAATTTCTTAACTATATTACCGTTGGGCCAATATAATCAAGAAAAACTAATTTATCCATAAAACGACATGAATTTATAATCAATGTTGGTAGAAAATAAATTCATATCATGAGAAATTTATCTAGCCAAACTTCTCATTGGTTCCATTTAGCCAGAAATAATTAATAAAATTTATCCCATAAATTTTTAGCAATTTTTCAAGCATAAAATATCAATTATATGAGTACTGTAAATGAAAAAGTATAGGAAAACTGGAAATAAATAAAAAACAAAATGGCCCAAAAAATTTCAATCAGCCCGTTATTGTGCACCGGTGCGCGCGAGGCCCAAAGCCATGCGGCCTGCCATTGTGCCGAGCATGCACGGCCAAGACTGGCCTAAAACGGCGCTCGCTCGGCGGGGTTGGTCCACGCCATCCGATCTGATGGACGGCCGGATTTAACCCCGCCACTTTAAATGTGACCGCCATCCAATACGTAATGAACGGCTCAGATCCAAAGGGAATAGTGCCAAGTTTATCACATCCGTTGAGATCTAATTGGACGGCTGAAATCGATTCGCATCGGAGTAAAAATCTCGGCGGCCAAATCCCTAACCCTAACGCCTTTCTTTCTTTCTTTCTCTCCCCGACTCGCACGGCGAGACGAATGCGGTGACCCGGCAGATCGGCGGCAGAACACCCATGCGCGGCGAGCCACGCACTGCTCCTCGAACTGACGGCAACGACGATGGCGCAAGGCCACCCGGAGCCCAAGTGGCGGACTAATGCCGCTCAGGTTCCGGTCGGACGCCATGGCGACCACGCGCAAGCAGCGAGCTGATGCAGTTGCGATCCCGACGGCGACGAGATCTACACCGGGTAAGCCTAAAACCCGAGGATTTGATTGGGGATTTTGGGTTCGGGATTTGGGGATTTTCAAATTAGGGTTCTAAGATTTTAGGGAAAAATTGGGGATTTAAGTACCCGTTGATTCTCCTCCTTCTAATTTGCTACCTAGGCCTTAAAGATTGAATAAATTTATACTTGAACATAAATTGCCTAGAAGCAGTGCTAATTGAACCCTAATCCGAATAGAAATTAGACTAAATTAGGGCTAAAAACATGAACCCGAATCAAAAGCGTAGGATTAGGCATCTAAAAGGCTTTCACTGGGATGATGGGAACATGATGGCTAAACAATGCTCTAATACCAAATGTTGATTACTTGATCTACTAAAATTAAAATGTTTAGCCTAATCATGATCACCTAATACAGAATTAGGGTACTGATAGCGTGGTTTGAAGCCATGACGATACCTTCAATTTCCTCGGCGATGTCCGGTTCGGATGTAGAGGATGAAGCTCCTCGAACCTCACTGGCGTTTGTCGGGGATGTAGGAGTGGTACGGGTGAGGTAGCGAAAGCCCTTTGGTCGTCACCTACACTGCCTGAGAACGGCCCTTCTCTTCCCTTACAGCGCTCTATGGATCGGCTAGGGTTTTGGGTTATCGAGAGAGAGGAACCGTGAGAGAGATCGTCACCTATCTCATGGCCGGCCTCTCCCTTTTAATATTGTGCTGAGGAAATCGAGGGCTGCTCCAAAAAGGAAAGTCTTGGTGCGCTTCCGATCATCACGCGTAGTCTAAATGGAAAGCAATTGTGATCGCTGGGATCACGCAGGGCAACGGGTGGAAACATCCGTGCGTGATCACCTCGGGTTTCCATGCTGAGAGATTAAATTCCCAACAGTCACCGGACCATTGCCACACTATCACCATTGTCCTTCACTCCTACCGCCACATCTGCCAAAGAGGAGGCCAGGTCGCTGGATGTGAACCACCGTCGTATTCCTCTCCCTCTCCACACCGCCCCCATCCCCACCTCCCCCCTTCCTCTCTCTCTCTCCGTCCAAATCTGGCTTGAGGGCAACTGGATCTAGTAGGAGGAGGGCGTCAACGATAGTGCCAGCAGCCTCGGCTAAGGAAGGTCAATGATGGCCACGGCTCGAGGAAGACAACGATGGCCATGGCTTGAGGAAGACGACACCAGTGGTGGCTCCACGAGGACGACAACGACGACGGTGACAACGGTGACTTGACAACCCAATTTGGTGAGGCGGTCTGTTGTCAGTGCAGTTGATCTGCTTTTGGATGTATGAATTTTGGTCGCTCACAAATCATTTTGTTGGTGAGTTTGTGGATGTGAATCTTGCTCTTGTTGTGGATGTGAATTTGCTGTCATGTAGCAGTGTTGAATTTGTTCTCATGTGGATGAAAATCGGTAGGAGTGTTGAATTGGATGTGAATTTGTTGTTGATGATCCACATCCTAAGGCAGTACAATGATTGGTATGACAATATCAATGAACTTTTGATTTGTTGGATGATTAATTTATTATTGATGGCAAAAGAATTGTATTGTAGCAATTAATATTTTTTGGGCTGTAAATGGGCATCACTACCGGTCTGTGTCCTACGAGCCAATAGGGATACCTAGCTATCATTGCCGGCTTGCGTCTTGCCAGTTAAAAAACTAGTACTGATGTCAATTATGAACCGGTAGGGATTGCTACTTCTGTAGCAATGTGAGAGTGAAGGGACTAAACATCCACTTCACGTTTGCAGCAATTTCTGTGGACCTCATAAAGTGGCTAGACAGTCAAAGGATTAACACTTCAGCAACAAAAAGAATGTTTATTTTGTAAAGATTGTAGTGAAGTAACTTATAGTTTCCCAAGATTGCATGCCCACGTCCAGTGTATTGGGGGATATGAGTAAGAAGGCAAAAAGGCAAGGTGAGATGTAAATCATGACTTTACCATAGTTACTCCATCTGTACTAAAACTATTCACAAATATCAAACCATAATGATCATTTCAGAATAAATAATCTGGAAAAGAAGCAGCACGAGAGATGTGGTTCTCTCTGTCTCTCTCTATTTGCTGCCACATGATTGTTAGGTATTCGGTAAGTCTGTAATACCATATCTAGCCCTACTACTGTTATAACACCAAGCTTTACACAAGAACCGTTATTACCACCATATGTGATACTGTCAAAGGAAAAAAAGTTGTGGTGTTTGCACATATCATGGAAGGTTTTCCTAACTGCCTTTGATGTATCAATATCTGTCCGTAACAGAACTCATGCACACATAAGGTTTATATAGCGGCGGTATATTATAATATTTGAACTAATTTTCTTTTAAGACAAAAAGGTCGAGTAATTTGGCTTTCGCTTCTTCCCTTCATGTCCTTTCTGCTTCGATCGTGTTTATGCAAAAACTTTGACCTTCTGATATCCAACGGTTCTCCTATGTTTGAAAAGGAACGACCACTGTCCAGTGATATTATTTCAGGGAAGATAGCCAGCTAATCCGCTGCCACTAGTCACTGGATCGATATGCCTCTATGCTGAGCAATTAATCATCCCAAATCCAACTGCACTATCCTGGAAGCCCTTCCCTTTTCCTTGTAAATCTAGATTTTTGCCAGCCTTAAAAGTGTCGAACTGTCCCCGGCTGGTGGCGTTTTTTCTATGCATTCAAAAACGGGTTGTGATCAGTTCAAAAACAAAAAAAAAACAGGTTGTGATATCTATTCTTTGGCGGTGGACACATGCACGTAAACTCCACACAGCTGCCAATATCCTTTCACAGAAAGAAAAGGTAATTTTCAGTGAGACATATGTAACACACAACCTACACACAAACCCCAAAGGACCCACACCCCCTTGTGGCATGTTGATCCTTATCATTTCACCTATCACCTAAGAAAGGTGATACTAGTTAATTGCCGTGGTTTTCCAACACATAAATCATAAAATTCTTTCTATAACATGATATAATATATCACACGGCCCTAATTATTAAAAATTTTAGTCAGCAAGTATAACTAACTGGTATAGAAATACACAACGGGTAAAAATGTTACTCATGTTTTATACTGGGACATCCTATAAGATACTTTCTCTGTCCCAAAAAAATCACCTTCTACACTTTAAACTTTGTTCCAAAATAAATCAATTTCTATCCTCTTATCTACCCTCGGTCCGTAAATCGAGAAATTTTATCCCTTCAATATCCTTCACCTACCAACTTACAAATACTGCTTTTCTATTGATGAGGGGTATTTTAGTTTTTTCCCTATCTACTAATTTTGCATTGGGATTCTAAGAATCTTTTTTTTTACGGAAGGAGTATATAACATACTCGGTGGTATAATAATTCTAGTTTTACATATATTAAAATTATATTAAAATGAAAATTGGTGGTTAAAACTTTACATGAAAGACTATGCCGATGTTCAAAATAATAAGGTGAAGGCAGTATATTGTATATTTGAATTGATATCCCAACATACTGGTAACTCGGTTGATTCAGTGAAATCGAAAGCAGGACACAGAGAGCTCTATTCACGCACCGCCAATCATATTACAACCTTCCTGGAGCACCGTCAATCACATATTACAGCCTTCCTGGAAGTTTCATCCATTCTTAGCACTATTTCAGAGATCTTATCGAGATTAGGGAGGCCCATTTCCTGGAGGGACTAAACAAAATGCATGCATGCATGCATCTGCCCTAACTTTATTACATGCATGGATGGCCAGCTGTCCAATCTATATTATACCTGCTTTAACCATTGTAATTCTCTCTAATGGGGGATGGCCATCTGTAGATTATTATTTTCCTTTGCTATCTCCTAGGCATGTAGCCAATAGAATAAGAGCATGATAATCTATCTTGTCAGGGGGATGCCTCCTAGTCCATGAGCAAGCTTCTTGCAAGTGGGGGGTATGATGGTCTGACATCTTTCTTGGACCTCCCTGATCTCCTCTCCTCAATCTCTATATAAAGACTCTGGCTTTCTTTCTTTCCCACAGCTAGGGCTAGGTCTTCAGTACAAAAAGGATCCCATATACACAGCTGAGTAAGCCTCCACATCGTCACTCAAAGCCTTATTTGTTTTTTTTTTTTTGGTGTTATACCAACTATCAAGCTATGAAGGTTGTGAGCCAGGTGAAGCAGATGGGGAGGCTGAACAAGGCTCTCAAGGAGAAGAGAGCCAAGCTCTACATCATCCGCCGCTGCGTCGTCATGCTTCTACGCTGGAGTGATTGATTGATCTGATCGATCAATATTTGTTTCAATCGATTGATCCCTCTTGTTTTGGATCTTTTTTGGCCTGCCATTTTGGTAAGGCTTCAGATTCCAGCAGCATGGCTGATCTGTACGTGCATAGGCATTTCCATGCATGTACTTTTCCTGTGCTTGCATTTTAGGAGGGATCGATCGATTGGTATTTCCCTTTCGATTATTTTTTTCCTTTGCCTCTTTGTTTAGAGACAAGGGTGCGAGAGAAGGTGCTTGGCTATAAGGTCGATGTTTCCATTCTCTTCAACAAATGAAGAAGTCTGGTACAACTACTGCTGCATTTCATTTCTTGATGGACTCGACTCGTTGATCATATGGCTCCGAGGAAGATGAGAAGATTAAAACGACTGTACATGTTGATGAGGTCTCATTCTGTGATCATGATGCACGGCTGATGAGGTGTTTCCTGTTGTGTTTAAGTGTTGGAAGACGGGCTTAAACCTTGTGGGATTTGATGGTAGTTTGTCCTTTGTCAAGGCATCGAAGGGTGCTAGCTTTTGCAAATTCTGTTGTATCGAACTGGCCGTGAATCCTAAATTATGGTTCTATATAATAAAATGTCCTTTTCAGTCTGAACAATAAACATTGATATCGTCACATACTACTCTACAATTGATTGCACTACTAGAATTAATGTTGATCTGTTAATTCCATTTTGAACGTGCAAAAAAGTCATACAGATAAGTTTCCTGTCCTATATAAATTCTTAAAAATTGTTTTGTTGGACAAACCTTGATACCTATTGGCATTAGCTTCTATAGATGTGCTTATCTTGCAGACCAATCTTCAGATTTGCGCAAGTAAATTATTCAAGACTTTGGCATCGGTGAAAGCAACCTAGTCATCCGCAAAGAGGAAGAAGCCTTGGCAGATCCAACGAGTAGAAGGCTCATATGTGTCCTCTGACTTGAAGGCACACAGATATCGAGAGCCTTCTTTTGTACACGTTCGTGATTTCTGGGTGCGTTTTCTACAGAAGAAAAAGAGTCAAGTGCCACCTTAATGATCTACAATTTTTATCCAAGGCATCCCCGGTGGTTTTACATTATTTGATTAGCTTATATTGGAATTTGACCAACAGAGTCTGTCGAGGCATAAACAATGTCACTATACAATACATACGAGAACATATATGGAATGCAGAGCTAGCTTATTGTTAGTGATATGCCCTAGAGGCAACATGGAGATATTACATATATCACATGCTATATTTATAATGTATTGATTTGTTCCTTAAAATAGACATTATCATTATTGATCAATGAGTACGTGATTTATTCATGAGACTCTTAATATCAAATGTTACTATTTCTAAATGATTCCTGATCATATATCATATGAGAAACAAATATGATTCTAACATCAGCATATGTATTGATTGATGATCATGTCTCATGAATCATGTTATGGAGATACCAAATTGATAATATGGACATATGTTAGTGAACATATGTTGGATAGACCCGCCATGAGATACTGCAGGGATTTCATGTGTCATCAGTTAATCTCAAGTAGTGTTTATGTAGAGTCCTTAGACTTGAGATCATCATAGTTCCCAACATACGTAGTAGCTTATTTTGGGACTACTAAACACTACTCCGTAGTCTTCGGATTTGCTATGAAACATGTAGTGGAATGTGAATGATTAAGATAGAATTTGCCCCTCCTTACGGGAGAGATATCTATGGACCCCTTGATGTAATAGATTATGAAAGTGCATGGCCATGCTAGTGTGATTGAGGTGTCAATCACAAGTTTGTAATCCATCATAGGATCGAGAGAGTGATTGAGCTATTAAGAGGATAACACAAGTCTCGTCTTGAGCTCAATCGATATCATAAGACAAAGGGATTTGTACATGAGAACATTACAGATTTAGCCGATATGATCTTTACGTATACTTTGAGGTTAATATGCCTTGCTAGAAGCCGCTATTAACAGGGTGACCAGAAAGTCGTTTCCGGGTCGCGACAAAATATACGTGAACCTACAGGGTCGCACGCTTAACGGATTGAAAGACTTATTCGAATGTGATTCAAATATGGGATCAATTCGGATAGAGATCCGAGTAGACTCTTACTAGGCCTCGGTCCATGAGGCCCGAGTGAGAAGGTCTATATATAGGGAGGCGAGGGACCGAGGAGATTCACGTTTTTCTGTTGATCTCGAGCTAAACCCTAGCCACCACCTCCCGAGCCAAACCCTAGCCACTCACGAGTGCTAGTACACTCGCAATCGGCGTTCCAGCCCCGGACGTGTGGATACCGGTGGAGGTGCTGCTCGTTGCGGCGTTGATTGGCATCAACGCTGATTAGATCTGCAGAGATCGACTACTTCCACTACTACCTCGACGTGCGCGTGGTTGGACTGGCTTCTCCAACCCTACTTCCGCTGCACTGCGCGTCTAGTGGTAACGATCCATGATCCCTCTCTTGCATGATGTCCTGGTGTGCGCGGTAAAAAAATTTTGTTTCTGCTATCGTAGCCTTCGCGTACTCTTTTAGTGTATCAGAGCTATCTTGCGTAGTTTGCGATCTGGATCATCGCATATGTTGATATGCGGGAGCGGTAGATTAGATCTATTGCAGTCTAGATTAGTCGGTTCATGTGATGGATCGATGAAGGGACAGGTTGATAAGATCAATCCGCGAATAGGGGTTAGATGAGGTGCGGATCATAACACTATTAGCACCCTGGAGATTGTCTCGGATCGGCATAAGGTAGGTTATGCCGAATGCTAATAGGTTATGGATAGGGATAGATGAGGCACGGATCATAAGACTACTAGCGCCTTGGAGATTGTCTCGGATCGGCATAAAGTGGTTATGCTGAATGCTAATAGGTTATGGATAGGGATAGATGAGGCACGGATCATAAGACTACTAGCGCCCTAGAGATTGTCTCGGATCAGCATAAGGTGGTTATGCCGAATGCTAGTAGGTTATGGATCTGATAGCCTTGGGCCAGTGGAAAACCTAGCGTTCTGGAGATTGTCTCGGATCAACATAAGATGGTTATGCCGAATACTAGTTACAGCCCTGGGCTAGTGGAAAAACTAGAGTCCTAGAGATTGTCTCGGATCGGCATAAGGTGGTTATGCCGTGCGAACCCTGCGAACCCCCTTGTATAGCGTCATGGGCTCACATCGTTAGGTAGACTACGATTCTACGTCTAACTTGTTTTTGCAGGGAATGATGTGAATTAGTATGGCCCTATAGCATATTTAGAATGTATGAGATGTATATGATGCATGTAACATTCGTTCATGACCTGCATGTTATGATTTTTTAGCTTTTGTTAGCTGTCTTAATAATATTTAACGACCTGCGTGTCGACCTTAGTGCTTGAATCCATCCTTGTAATCTTCAATTGCTAGCTATTATAGGTAGTAGCCTAGACTTGAGGTTACAAGTTTTTAAACATGATGACCCAAAGCAGAGATGTGGAGGATGAAAATCATCTACACGTACATGGAGATGGGGATCACCATCCTTTTAGGCCATACTAATTCTATCTTACTCTTATGCCATTATATATATAATATGTTGCTATGGTAGGATAGAGTCCCTCATAATAAAAATTATATGTTTATACCCTTCCATATGTTGCACCAAAAGATAATGATCACCATATTGTAGGCCTACCAAAGTAGAATGCAGTTGGTTATCATCATTATTTGGGATAAATGTCGGACATCTACATGCGGAAGCATTTGGTTTACTTAACAAGGTCATCAGAACAGTTTTGGATCTTAGGGCACAGGTTAGGGCCGGGGCATAGTGATGCCACCCAACAAGCAAGAGTCACATAGAGATGTGATTAGCAAGGTGTTGCTTACCCATGTCACCAGTTTCCTAGCCGTGATGCCAAAGCTCACTAGGAATTAGTGAAATGAGGATCTTGACCCACTATGTAACTTAGAGGGAGTTTTGTTGCAAAACACAAAGTGGGAGTCTTTTGTTAAATATTTTAATAAAAGATGAACATAAACATAGTGCTAAACTTTGCATATTCTTATGTTGTAGATCATGTCAGCTAATGCAGCATCCAGTTCTTTTAATTTATGATCTGTTCTTGAGAAAGAAAAACTCAATGGAACGAACTTTATGGATTGGTATCACAACTTGAGAATTGTTCTCAAGCAAGAGCGCAAGGAGTATGTTCTTGAGACTCCTTTTCCCGAGAACTTGCCTACAAATGCTTCTGTGGCTGCACGGAGAGTTTATGAGAAGCACACGAATGATTCCCTTGATGTGAGCTATCTCATACTTGCCACAATGTCCCGTGAGCTTCAGAAGCAATATAAGAACACAAATGCTTACAATATCATTGTGGGGTTGCATGGTATGTTTGAGAACCCAGCAAGGGCTGAGAGGTTCAACCACTTCAAAGTCCTTGTTTGCATGCAGGCTTGCGGAAGGGAATCCCGTCAGCCCTCATGTGATTAAGATGATTGGCTACATTGAGAGTCTAGAAAAGCTTGGTTTTCCCCTTAGCCAAGAGTTGGCTACTGATGTGATTCTCTAGTCGCTCCCTCCGAGTTTTGAGCTATTCAAATTGAACTATCACATGAACAACATGGACAAGACCTTGGCTGAGTTGCATGGATGCTTAAAACTCGAGGAAACCATTAAGGAAAACACCAGTCATGTGATGATGATGTAGAAAGGCAAGGGCAAGCCCAATGTCAAGAAATGCACGGTCAAGAGAAAGTTAACTCCCGATAAGATCGCGAGCAGATCTAAGGCCAAGCAAGACAAGAAAGGCGCTGCTCCTGATGCAGTTTGCTTTTCCTGCAAGGAATCAGGACATTGGAAGAGGAACTGCCTAAAGTACTTGGAGGATCTCAAGAAGAAGGGAAGTGCGACTTCTACTTCAGGTATAAATGTTATAGAGATCAATCTTGCTACTTCATCTACTGATTTTTGGGTATTTGATACCGGATCGGTTGCTCACATATGCAAATCATTACAGGGGCTAACAAGAAGTAGAAGTTTGAGAAGGAGCGAAGTGGATCTTCCCATTGGCAATGGAGCAAGAGTTGCTGCGGTGGCTGTTGGCACCATTCTATTGTCTTTACTTTTAGAATTAGTTTTGGAATTGAATAATTGTTATTGTGTTCCATCTCTTTCTAAGAACGTTATTTCTGCTTCATATTTGCAAGCAGAAGGTTATGACTTTAGATCTGTGGACAATGATTGTTCTCTTTGTTTCAAAGATATGTTCTATTGTCATACTCCTATTGTGAATGGGTTATACGTTCTAAATCTTGAAGGGGCACCGGTCTATAACATTAATACGAAAAGACAACGTCCTAATGATTTGAATCCCACGTTTATTTGGCATTGTCGCTTGGGTCACATATATGAGAAACGCATGAAGAGGATCTATAGAGATGGTCTTCTACACTCATTTGATTTTGAATCATTTGAGACATGTAAATCTTGTTTACTTGGCAAGATGACAAGGGCACCTTTCACCGGTCAAGGTGAAAGTCCAAGTGACTTATTGGCACTAATACATACTGATGTATGTGGACCAATGAGCTCAACAGCCAGAGGTGGTTTTCAGTACTTCATAAATTTTACTGATGACTTCAGTAGATATGGGTATGTGTACCTAATGAAACATAAGTCTGAATCCTTTGAAAAGTTCAAGGAATTCCAAAATGAAGTACAAAATCATTTAAGTAAAACAATCAAGTTTCTATGATCTAATCTGTGGACACCCCAGAAGTGCATTATGAAGAGTAACTATTACGGCAACGCGAACTATCTAGATGGATGGGGTCTCGAATAAAACCAGAATAAATGCGGTAACCATCCATCCTCATCGCAGACTTGCCATAATCTTTACCCACTCACAATACAAATCCAAAAATGCCGAGAAGTGTACAAAAGAGATAATCATAAGGATAGCTTGCCAGTCCTCCCCGTCATACTCCCGTCAAACCACTCGATGGTGGCGACCAAACACGATACGTACCCTAGAGGACTCGAACCACAATAGCTATCCCCCAACCATCTCAATTATACACAACTCATACTCATGTTTAGCTAGTCCCCAGGAAAGCGACTAGCCTCACACTTTCATCGCAAGCAATTGATAAACATCACAAGTACTCTAAATATGGATAAACGAGCAGTAGAGTTATAAATATTACATATAGGATTCCCACACCCTAATTCATCACAAAGTGACACAAAACCTTTGCAGCGGAAATAAACACAAGACAAAAACCAGTGGTGCCAAAACCCATACCATAGGGCAACCGACTGGGGCAGAACTTAACTTCGAACTACTAATTATCCTCGCCACCCTCGGTGGGATAACAGTTGACCACATCATCTTCGTCGTTGTCCTCACCTGAAAGATGCAGCGTGAGTACACAAGTACTCAGAAGGCTTATACAATATTAATAATACAAAGGAGAGATGCTAGCCTCTACATTAAGGGGTATGGCTATGTGGATCTGATTTTGCATAAAGCTGATTTTATTGAGCAAGCAATACATTTAAAACATAAGCATTTGCGAAAAACCTCAATCTGAAATTTTAGGACAGCAAGTATATAGTTCTGAAAATGAAATATAAATGAGCATAAGCCATGCTCTAAACATCATCCATGGGCCACCATTTCCCAAACACATATGCTACACAAGCATATCCTCTTTTTCATGACTAATCCAAGTCATATTAATATTGAAACCTTTCATCATTTATCATTAAAACTCCCTTATATAAACCCATCTATCCATGACTTTCCCAAGTCATGGTAACCATATAATCCCAAGTTGGATGCTAACACAATTGACTAACACATCAAGCGTCGTCCGTAACCGTGGACACGGCTATTCGAATAGTTCTTACTCTGATCAGAGGTGTACATCTTTACCCACACGATGTGATAGAAGCCAAACGGCTACACTCTAGTTTGATATGCACCGCGCCAGTACCCACACTCTACACATTGAGTGCGGACTAGAGGTCACAACAGAACCTTTTGCACGCTTAGCCCCAACCACCTAAACCACGTCTGGGCCCCGACGACTTAGTCGTGCGTGCTGTGATGACTAAGGCGGGCTTACCGTCGTGGGAGGCACCTCCGGCCAGTCCAGGCGCGCTCGAGGTCCTCCAACGGAAATCCATCCTCACGACTGACGGACGGGCGTAGATGGCTACAGCCTCCCGTGCTACTGAGTTAAGCCGTCCCACTCCCGGCGTGTGGAAGTACGTAGGGTGCTTGAATAGACGTCAACCTGCTCGGTCCTTAACGACCCAGACGGAGCTACGTGCATCGGGGAAACACCATCCCTTCATCGCCCTATCATCCGTCCAAGTCAAACATATTCTCAATTATACATTAGAAGTTATTCTTTTCAGATTTTAACCCATCCATTCGCTTTAAACTAGTTTTGAACCGATAGCTCCATCTATCGGACTTTTCTAAGTCTAGAAATAAGCATGGCTAAGCATTCGGAAAAAAATTAAAAGTATCCCAAAGTCCTTAACCAGAGGTGACAAGGTATATCCATGGCATCAATAATCAAGGGATGGAAATGTATACGATTGGGTAATATTAACTCTACCCATTTTCCCTATTTTAAATAGACTGAAACATGCATATAAATATTTTCTTCGCAAACAAATTAATTTACTGAAACTATAGGTTCAATATGCCTAGATGCTTGCTTAGAAGTTAGTATTGATGCTTGCCTTGCTGCAGCGAGGGGTCACACTCAAGTTCTGGGTTAACCTCCACGTACTCCGTATCCTCAGAATCTATCGATAAGAGGCAATAGGCAAATAAGAAGCAATTAAACAAGTCTATGCAACATGATCAAATAATTATGAAATAATTACAGTAGGTATGGCATGTCCTAACAAGATTTTAGGAGAAAGAATCAAGTCATTTGCATCTCTGGATTGGGAGATACAAAAATAACAAGCCATATACGCTGAAAATGGCAGATTTGGAAATATTTGTGTATCACCTTAGTGTATTAGGGGTAACTTGCATTTCCCATTAAGGTTCTATTTGTGTGATCATTTTTAGATGAAAGTGTATAGCCTACTGGTTCTAACAAAATTGAGTTCACTGAAATTGGATTTAAAATGATTTAGATATAGATTTTACAAGTTTAACAAAAGAAAAGGTAAGCAAATTAATTAGGCCTATTTTGGGAGGTATTTTTATCAAATACAACTTTTCCACAGTAAGTTTACAATTTTCTGATTTTAACAGAAGTGGTTTCACATTTTTAGCAAATAGGATGAATTTTATGGGAATATTTCAAGTTCTTAAGCCCAAAATAAGTCAATTTTGTTTCATATTATTTTATGGATATTTTCTGTACAGAAGTCATATTTTATTTTACAGTAATAAAGTTCACAAATTTATAGAGCTAACAAAATTGGTTTCACTCAATTTGGAGTCAAAATGGAGAAGTTATGGATTTGCAAAGTTTAGCCATTTTTCTGTTGTAAGATAAACCTTTTAATTACTTTTCCTATTTCTTTCTTCTTTCTTCTTTTCTGATTTCCCTTACAGCCTGGGCCCGCAGGCCAGTGAGACAAAGTGCGCGAGAGCAGGGCGCGGGTGCGAGGGCGCGACGTGGGACAAAGGAAGTGGACCGTCCGTTCCGGGAGTGTATGGTCCGGCCTGGCGAACAGAGGAGGGCGTAGGCAGACCGAGCCGGCGAGCTTCTCGACGGCGGCGATGGTGAACGGCGGCTCGGCTGTGGTCGGGCCCAAAACAGAAAAGGTAGAGGAGTTCACGGCGGAGCTAAGGGTGGTCTTCTTGACACCTCGGGTGACTGGAATATCGCCGGCGGCGAGGATATGCGGCGGATGCTCTCGGGACACTGAGGCAAATCGCCTTACGGGCTTAAACCGGTCCAGCCAGTGCATGCATAAGCATCTAAGGAGTACTGGAAAGCTCACCGAAGGTCACGCCGGTCCTGGCGAAGCTGGAACAGCAACGGCGACGGCGAATGAGGTCCAGCGGCGGCGAACTCCTTCGGTTTCACATCGGCGGCCTTCTCCCGGGGTTCTGCAGTCGGGGTGAGGTGTCTAACAGGTTAGAGACTTCCTAGGGATGGCTCCTATGCAATGAATGGAACTGAGGACCACCAGAGAGAAAGAAATCTACGGCGGCGGCAGTTGGCCGGACTTGGGGAAGATGACCTCGATCTCGAGCTTCACTACATCCTTTCCTGATTCCTTCTGCCGGTGGTCTTCTGGAAGTGAGGCGATGAGGTTGGCGCAAGGGCTCGGTCGGCGGTGTACTGTATCGACCGGAACGACCGTGATGTCCTGGCGGCGGCGCTGCAGAGCAGAGAGCGAAACACGGCGGCCTCGACCGGCGGTCCTAGGGCAGCCGAGAACAAAAATGGAACTATTAAAACGTGGAGATCACATTCCCGTGGTCAAGAATGGATGGAACTCACCGGATCCCACTCGGGCTCGGTCGAACACTCTCGGCAGAGGAGAGAAAGGGGTTGCCGGAGGTGATCCTTGCGGTCTCCGTCGGTGTTCTTGGTGAGGACGTGAAGAGGAAAGGGAGGAGAGATGGCTGGCGTGTTCTGAGGCGAAATGGCCGAGGTTTCCCATGGTGGAGCTCATCTAGGTCACTCTGTGTGTGCTGTGGGAGAGGAGAACGAGAGGAAGACACGTCTGCCATGCAATGCTGAGTCGTCTCCACTGCTACAGTGGTCAAGGTGGGTCCCACATGTCAGGAAACAGTGTTCTACTCATATTTAGCTAGATTTACTCTATGGCTTGTGGGTCCAAGTAGTGATGGTCTAGGAGGAGTGGAGGAGTATGGGTGAATTTCCTAGTGAAACACACTGTCACATGCTATGGTGAGGCTGACAAGTGGGCCAGGTCTTGTGGGTCCCACTGGTCAGTGACTTGAGAGAGGAGAAATCTCTAGAGACTAAGTGTTGTGAGCTGTATGGACAGCTGTCTTGCATCTGTGATTTCAGCAGATAAATATGGGAGATAAATTATGGGAAAATTACTGGAGATAGAGGAAGATGTGTGTAACCTGCTGACCAAAATTCGTGGTTAGAAGAGGTCTGGTTCATCTCTGGTGAAAAAGCAAAGTAGGCACACTGATCCAGTTTTGCTGCAGTTTCACTTGTTTCTCCAGTGCCTTGATCTAATCATTTTATGTGTTTTCTTTGGGAGATAAATTAATCCAAAATTCCTGATGATAGGGTTCATGTGGGCACACACTTTGGCAAAAGGGGCTCTGTCTAATTAGTCTTCATTTTCATGTGGTGAATTTTAGAAGTAAACCAATTTATTTCAGCTAGCTTCCTAGCTTTGCTGATTTGAGGGATTTTGTTGAAGCTTTTATTGAAGTGATAAAATTATGAAATTTTTACAGGGGCTTACTCACATCACCTGACATGTTTAGGAATTTTTCTAGGATTATTAGATATACAGAACTTGGAAAGTAACAACTAGCACAAGGCAAAGGATTAGCTAGGGCTTAACACTAATTACCTTAATTTAGACTTTGGGCTGTGACATAATCGTGGAGGCGAGTATTTCAGCCACGAGTTTTACAATCATCTGAAAGATTGTGGAATTGTTCCACAGTTGACTCCACCAGGAACACCTCAGTGAAATGGGGTATCTGAACGGAGAAATCGCACCTTATTAGATATGGTGCGATCCATGATGAGCCAAAGTGATCTTCCATTGTCCTTTTGGGGATACGCTCTTGAAACAGCCGCGTTCACACTAAACAGAGTTCCATCAAAGTCAGTAGAAAAGACACCATATGAGATGTGGACAGGACAACGTCCTAACTTGTCTTTCCTTAAGATTTGGGGATGTGAGGCTTATGTAAAACATTTGCAATCTAATAAGCTCACTCCTAAGTCTGACAAATGCTTCTTTGTCGGGTATCCTAGGGAAACAAAAGGATATTACTTCTATAATCAACATGAAGGCAAAGTGTTTGTCGCCCGACATGGTGTCTTCTTAGAGAAAGAGTTTCTCTCAAGAAGGGATAGTGGGAGAACTGTGCAACTCGAGAAATTTAAGAAATACCTGAAAATGTTTTAGCTCCTACAGAGCCACAGCAGGATGAACAAAGTGTTGAAGGACCTGTTGTAGACACCTCGGCATCACGTAGGTCAGAGAGGTCACGTCGTGCACCTGAGAGGTACATGTTCTTGACTACTCAACAAAGGGATATATTGTTGTTAGACAACGATGAGCCTAAGACTTATGAAGAAGCGATGGTGGGACCAGACTCTGAGAAATGGCTTGAAGCTATGAGATCCGAAATTGAATCCATGCATAGTAATCAAGTTTGGAACTTGGTTGATCCACCTGATGGTGTTAAAACCATTGAGTGCAAATGGGTTTTCAAGAAAAAGATAGACATGGATGGAAATGTTCACATCTATAAGGCACGATTGGTGGCCAAAGGTTTCAAACAGATTCAAGGTGTTGATTATGATGAAACCTTTTCGCCCATCGCAATGCTAAAGTCGATTCGGATCATTCTAGCGATTGCTGCATATTTCGACTATGAAATATGGCAAATGGATGTCAAAACAGCTTTTCTTAATGGAAATCTGAGTGAGGATGTGTACATGACACAACCCACGGGTTTTGTCGATCCACAATCAGCTAGAAAGATATGCAAGCTGCAAAGATCCATTTATGGATTAAAGCAGGCGTCTCGGAGTTGGAATATTCATTTTCATGAAGTGATCAAAGGGTTTGGTTTCATCAAGAACGAAGAAGAGCCTTGTGTTTATAAAAAGGCTAGTGGAGCGCATTTGTATTTCTGATCTTATATGTGGATGACATACTACTGATCGGAAATGACATTCTTATACTCGAATCTATTAAGTCTTCATTGAAAAATAGTTTCTCTATGAAAAACTTAGGAGTGGCGGCATACATTCTAGGCATCAAGATTTATAGAGATAGATCAAGAAGACTAATTGGATTATGTCAAGATTACATACATTGACAAGGTGTTGAAAAGGTTCAACATGCAGGACTCTAAGAAAGGTTTCCTACCTATGTCACATGGTATAAATCTTAACAAGAGTCAGTGTCCTAGTACACCTGATGAGCGGGATAAGATGAATGCGATCCCATATACTTCGGCCATTAGGTCCATTATGTATGCCATGCTTTGTACACATCTAGATATCTCGTATGCTCTAAGTGCTACGAGTAGATATCAATCAGATCCAGGTGAAGGTCACTGAATTGCTGTAAAGAACATCTTGAAGTACTTGAGAAGAACTAAAGATGTGGTCCTTGTTTATGGAGGTGAAGAAGAGCTCGTTGTAAATGGTTACACTGATGCTAGCTTCCAAACTGACAAAGACGATTTTAGATCGCAATCTGGATTTGTGTTCTGCCTAAATGGCGGTACGGTAAGCTGGAAAAGTTCCAAGCAGAAGACGGTTGCTAATTCTACAACGGAAGCCGAGTACATTGCAGCTTCTGAAGCTGCTAAAGAAGCTGTTTGGATCAAGAAATTTGTTTCCGAGCTTGGTGTGATGACTAGTGCCTTTAGTCCAATGGACCTCTACTGTGATAATAGTGGGGCCATTGCACAAGCCAAGGAGCCTAGATCTCACTAGAAGTCCAAGCACATTTTACGGCATTTTCATCTCATCCGCGAGATAGTGGAGAGAGGCGATGTAAAGATATGCAAAGTACAAACGGATTTGAACATTGCAGATCCGTTGACAAAGCCGCTTCCCCAGCTAAAGCATGAGGCTCACACTAGGGCAATGGGTATTAGATACCTACATGGTTGACTCTAGTACAAGTGGAAGACTGTTAGTGATATGCCCTAAAGGCAATATGGAGATGTTACATATATCACATGCTATGTTTATAATGTATTGATTTGTTTCTTGAAATAGACATTATCATTGTTGATCAATGAGTACGTGACTTATTCATGAGACTATTAATGTTAAATGTTACTATTTCTAAATGATCCCTGATCATATATCATATGAGGAACAAATATGATTCTAACATCAGCATATGTATTGATTGATGATCATGTCTGATGGATCATGGTATCGAGATCCAAATCAATAATATGGACATATGTTAGTGAATATATGTTGGATAGACCCGCCATGAGATACTGCAGAGATTTCATATGTCATCAGTTAGTCTCAAGTAGTGTTTATGTAGAGTCCTTAGACTTGAGATTATCATGGTTCCCAACATACGTAGTAGCTTATTTTGGGACTTAGGTAGTCATAAAAGTAGTCTTCGGGTTTGCTATGAAACATGTAGTAGGATGTGAATGATCAAGATAGAATTTGTCCCTCCTTACGGGAGAGATATCTCTAGGCCCCTCAATATAATGGATTATGGAAGTATATGGCCATGCTAGTGTGATTGAGGTGTTAATCATAAGTTTGTAATCCATCACAGGATCGAGAGAGTGATTGAGCTATTAAGAGGATGACACAAGTCTCGCCTTGAGCTTAATCGATATCGTGAGGCAAAGGGATTTGTACATGAGGACATTACAAGTTCAGCTGATATTATCTTTACGTATATTTTGAGGTTAATATGTCTTGCTAGAGACCGCTATTAACAGGGTGACCAGAAAGGCGCTTCCGGGTCGCGACAAAATATACGTGAACCTACAGGGTCGCACGCTTAACGGGTTGGAACATTTATTCGAATGTGATTCGAATATGGACTCGATTCGGATAGAGATCTGAGTAGACTCTTACTGGGCCTCGGTCCACGAGGCCCAAGTAAGGAGGTCTATATATATAGGGAGGCGAGGGGCCGAGGAGATTCACGTTTTTCTGTTGATCTCGAGCTAAACCCTAGCCGCCACCTCCCGAGCCAAACCCTAGCCGCTCACGAGTGCTAGTACACTCGCAATCGGCGTTCCAGCCCCGGACGTGTGGATACCGGTGGAGGCACTGCTCGTTGCGGCGTTGATTGGCATTGACGCTGATTAGATCTGCGGAGATCGATTACTTCCACTACTACCTCGATGCGCACGTGGTTGGACCGGCTTCTCCAATCCTACTTCCGTTGCACTGCGCGTCTAGTGGTAATAATCTATAATCCCTCTCTCGCATGATGTCTTACTGTACACGGTAGAAAAATTTTGTTTTCTGCTATCATAGCCTTCGCGTACTCCTTTACTTATAGCAATACATGAGGAGCCAACAGTATACACGAGTCACTGGTAGAAAAATTGATATCACTGTCAGTTTATAACTGGTATCACTGTTAGTTTTTAGGCACATAATAATAATACTACCAAATATCACCACTGATTATCGAGTCGGTAGGGATATGTACATATTATTGCCGGTTGACCACAGGGTCACAGTTCCTTCTTATGCTTGATGGTGATAGTTTTTGTTGTATTTTCTGATCTGACCACTCCATGTACTAGGCCAGCTAACTTATTTATGGAATGTCACAACTACTAAATCTCAAATAGCGAGGGAGCCTTCCAATTAACCAGCCAATGGGTACCCTTTTCTCTCTTGACGGCTGTAGCACCAAAATTCTCTTTATGTATGGCTTCCTGCAGATGCAATCATAGTCTATCAGTGGCATATACATACTTCAGTGGTAGTTTCATGAAACGTTATTTGAACAAAAAATGCACCAATTTGGACCGTTCACATCATTGCCAGTTTATTCCTTAAAACGATAGTGGTACGCTGAGGATCACTGTCGGTTCAAGCAAGAATGATCGGTGATTTTCAGGATGACTGCTGTTTCACATAAACCGGTAGTGATGAGCCAGCAAGGATTGTCTTTTCTGTACTAGTATATAAATCACTGTTTTTCTTTCATCCCCTCTGCATTCCAAGATCAGCAAAATTACCTATATTGGTAGTTTTATACAACATGAACGGTTGGCTTTAGTGGTGCTCAGGTACATATATATACAGAATAGTTGTTCTTGCTTTTCACAAAATTGCGTTAAATAAATTTTAAAACTATCGTAAAAGTTAACCGATACGGAACTACAACTAACTTTCCCCATCACTTCAACCATTGATCAATTCAAACATGCTAGGTGATGATATAGGAACATACGATATTTATTAACGAAGTTTAGCCAAAGTCTATATTTCTGAGGCTCAGATTATAGACGGTCCTCCTCAATCAACATAGTACACCTAACCGCTGCGGGTCTATGGCCATGCCACCATCCTCCTCCTGCGTGCCTGCGCTACATTGTTGTCATTATAGTAACATTATGACATTGTTCTCTCTATTTAACAGGTTGTTGGGTTACAAAGTCTGACTCTAACTCTATCCTCTATCACCTATTATAACTATAAATTTAATTGTAATCCATTGGGACTAAGTATATGGATACCTACTCTAACAAAAACAAGGTAGTTCATATTGTTAATTAGTTCCATGCAAAGTTATACCTAATAGAAAGTAAATCAGAACGAAGGTTAACCACTAGATGTAGAATTGACAATTAGGCGGCTGAAGTATATATGTTTTCAGATTAATTGATGATCCAAATCCGATTTGCCTTGTCAAATTATGACAATTTGTTTAAGATTAATGAACTCTTTTCTGAAAGAAGTGTGTACCTGCACAGCACTCATTGCGGTGAGCTGTGTTGATCACTATGGACATGTTTGGTTGCTCACATCCTCTTAACCTGGCTCATTGCACTCATCCATACTGAGCTTGATCTGGCTAGGGATATACAGATGTAGTTGTTTGGTTGCCTATATTGCATGAATCTCAATATGGTTAGATATCATTTGGTTGGATGTATGCGATTGCCTATACATAGGAGATTTTATTTGGTTAGTTGTATAAAATGGACCTGCACATGCATAGTACATCGGATACATCTATGTAATCAAGAATCGGTGAGAAAAAAAAAAGAAAAGGAAGTGTTTGGCTCGCATGTCTCCCCTCTCCACCGGTGATTCGTAGCCCTGTCCGCAACAATTCGCCGCTCCACCGTGATGCTTGCCTACGGCTCACTGCCGTCCCAGGCTCCCAGTGGTTGCACTACCACAAAATAGGTCATTACAAGAGGCCAAAATTGATTTTTCAAGTAGTTGGCGTGGCCGCCTACAAACAAAGATCTATGAAAATCATTAATTTTTGCTTGTGGTTACATACCTGCCTACAAAAATCTATTTTTATAGGCAAATCTTATAAAATACCCACCTATGATTTTCACAGACATGGCCATAAGAGACCCGTCTGTAAAAATCGATTTTTATAGACGTGTCTCTAAGTCATCCGTATGTGAAAAGTGTTTTTGGGCCCAAAAAAAAGAAAAAGAACAAACAGCAAGCAAGCATTGCTCTAGATCCAAATCAGATCCATATCAGAGTACTACATCGATGCTTGCATTTTCAGCAGGCTAGAACATAAACATGCGAACTTCAACTGGCGGTAGAACATGAACATGCAAGCATTAATGCACTAATCTCTATAGAACATCAAGCCAGTAGAACATCAGCAGCACATGATGCATGTTGCCATTGATGGAGCATTGGTAGAAAAAGATGGCTGTGAGGGAGATTGGGGAGATAGTAGTGAGGGAAGCGAGGTCAGAGAGATGGTCTGGACTATTTTTATAATGCCTATGGATTTTCGCAGACGGTCCTTTTAGGAGGGCCGTCAATAAAAATAGGTTATTTTAAAGGTGGCTCTCTTAAAGGACCGAATGTAAAAATAACCCAGACGACTCTCCTAATAGGACCGTCTGTGAAAATCGATTTTCACAGGCGAGCCTTAAGCAAGGACCCCACAATGCATTTTCACAGGCGTATCTTATTTTAAATTGTCTGAAAAAATAAATGGGGTGTCGTCGAAAATGGTTTTTTTAAGTAGGATTGGCCCCCTCCAGCATGGCGCCGCTCAATGCCTCCCATCCGCCTTCCTATTGTTGCTCGATCTAGTGGCCGTGAGTTCGTGGCTGCCGGATCCCGCAGGATGGCAGCAGCGCCAACGACGACGAAGAGAAGAGAAAAAAGACGATGATGGTAACGATGACCCCGGAGCTTCCATTTTTGTTGTTGGGGGTGGCTTCAAGCAGCAGCCGGTGGATGGAGAGGCGACAAGGCTAGACGGTGGCGCCAGCCCGTCCTGGAGTGATGGAGTCTGAGAGGTAAGAGAGGGAACGTGGGATGAGTGAATGGGAAACGATTTGAGACCGGGGAGGTGACCCTAGCGCTAGGTTGGATGCGCGGATGCAGCCGTGGTACCGAGCAAAGCTTGCCCGGTGTGTTTTCTCCGGGCCTTGGTGCGGGGGATGTTTTGCATGCGCCCAGCTTGGCCCGAGCGGACGAGCAGGCAACCAAACGGCAACCTCGCTGCATCTCGCGTGCGGGCCAAGCCCTATACGGGCAACCAATCGCGCCCTATATGAGTCAAACAAGACAATAAAATAGATTCCGTTGCTGCGCATGCATGCAGGACAAATTGGAAACAAGTCTGCCCGCAGTGGAGTAGTACTCCAGTAGAATTACAAATTTGAGGCCGCGCCGTTTTCGCGGCCTCCCGCGGTGGCCACGTCGCTTAGTTTCTTTCTACCGCTCGATATGCAGTGTATGGTTCGGATCTTCTGGCTACAGCCTACCACTAAGCCGAAGCCAATAGGTCGCCGATTGCTACAGGGCCTAAACTGGCACGCCGCGCTGCTAATTCTGCTGGGAAGCCACGCCGCGCAACGCCAACGAAGCCATGCCAAAGCACTAGCAGCCCGCTGGAAAGCCCTCCTCCAACTCGGGCATAGCGCTACCGGACGGCATGGGCGCGGAACAGAGGTAACAGAGCGAGGGCTCGAGAGAGATCGAGAGAAGAGAGAGAGCGCGAGCGGCTGGAGGACGAACAAGACGACGGGGATTGACAGGTGGGTTCGCGCTGCAGAAGCAGCCACGGCTGTCCGGGTGCGAGCATTGGCGGGGGGGCGCGAGCTCGGTATCGGTTGCGGGGCGCGAGCATCGTTTGCGGGGCGCGGGCTCGGTATCGGCTGCAGGGTGCGAGCATCGGCTGCGGGGCGCGAGCTTGGGATCGGCTGCGCGTGCTCAGGGGAATATGAGGCCACGCCATCTGCGTGGCCTCCTGCTATGTCCACGTCAGTGTGATTTGTTTCTACCGTCCGATTTGGAATACACGGTTTCGATGCAAGCTGCTGCCTATCCATCTAGCAAGCGCCTATCCCTCCTACAAATTGACAGCTGTTGCCTATTCATCCAGCAAGCGCCTATCCATCCTACAAATGTACTGTATGTGTGGACTGTTGCTTGACATTGACTTATCACTGCATGCATGGTGCAGCAACAAGCAAGATGTAGCTCTAAAAAATGTGATGCCTCAGCCACAGTCCCTCTACAGCCTTTGTCTGATGTGCATGCATGCATCAGGAGGGATGCTATTGGCTATCTATGCAGCAAGTTCACATGACTGCATGCATGATGCGGCGGGTAGCCAGGATTGCCTATTTAAGGGGAGCATTGCCTTCTTGCATCTGCATACCCACGCAAGTGCAAGTTAAGGCTTTGAGCATTCAGTGCATATTTCTCACTCGATAAATAGTTCTCACCTAGACTATCTATAGCAGCTGGAAGGGAAGGTACGTACTACAAGTGTCTTAGGTGTTCTATATCAATTATAGTCTCTTAAGTATTAGAGTTAACAGACAAGATCTATACAACGGGGCCACCAGTACTAACTTGTGTTGTAGCTTGGCTAACTATGACATTAATTAAAGATGCTGATGTTAACCAGGCTTCATACTGATTTTAACTTACGTTTTAACTTGGCTAACTATGACAATACTGGTACTGATACTAACTCGTGTTGTAACTTTAACTGACTATGAAACTGTTATTGAAGTACCTACTAATTGTTTGGCTAAAGGTGGTTGCTGATACTAACAATTTCTGATCTAACCTTGTGTTAACGCCAAAATTTGGCACGGTTCGCGTCGGACTCGGTTAAGGAAAGAAGTGATATCAGCCATTGGGAGCTAATCCAGAAGAAGCCGGATTCGGGAAGGAATCGTGAAGACCACGCTATGGCAGTTAATTACCTTATCTATAAATTAGTTAGTTTTGATAATTTTTAGGAAAACCTGATCTCGTATCCGATCAGGGCTTGTTAGTTTTCCGTTTATAGATAGGAAAGTATGTACCGTGTCCTATAAGGACTCTTGTAACTCGGGGTATATATACGTATGCCCAGGGACCTTGTAAACCATCCACACAGATCAATCAAATTCGGCGCATCGCCACCCTTTCGACGAGTTCTTGCTTCTCGAGCGGGGCTGCATCGGTTAGGTCCGAACTCCTGCGAGAGGGTAAGACTCGTCACCCCTTACCCAGGTGTATCTGCCCTGTCTACGGCTGCATCGGTTCGGTCCGACCTCTTAGGCCGATCAGGTATACCACATCACGCGTGCGTAGATCTTATCAGCTTACTGGGGGCGATTTATCATCAGTTCGTGCTGCATCGGTTGGGTCCGACCTACTGAGCTGCTAGCGATAAATCGTTCCTGCTAGGTTGATGGTTTTTGCGCAAGTGTCTTATCGGAATGTATAGCCGATAAGTTATCTTATTACATCACAGTTGCATTAGGTCTATCGGCTTGTTGAGGTTCCTTTATTATTATTAATCTGTGCTGCATCAGTTAGGTCTGAACTACTAGATTGATAATAATAGATTTATCCTTGTCGAGCCGATCGGTGTATATGCGACGTTCTATCGGAGTGCTTAGCCGATAGGTTATCTTTTTATAAAGCCGACTGTATTATCTTTACTATTTTGGTCATCTATACTATCATCGGTTTCCTAGCCGATGCACATGTGTTTCCTTGGCAGTCGGCTAGCTTACTATTCTGCTTATCTATTTTATCATCGGCTTCTAGCCGATGCACATGTTATACTGACAGCTTATCTATTTTCTTATAGCGTTATCGGTTTCCTAGCCGATACACAGGTGCCATCGGCCATCGGCTACAAGGAGCCTACATCAGTCCGTATCGGCCGATAGCCGATGTGCAATTGCTGCTGACCCGGGCACGAGCACAAGCGAGGACCCGGGAGCAAGGACCTGAACACGAGGACCCGGGCACGGGCACGAGACCCGGGCGTGGATAGCTGGGGCCCGGACAAAGTCTTATCATCGGCTTTCAGCCGATGCTCAAGCATTCCTTCGGCAATCGGCTAGCAGGATTCTTATTGGCCAATTGGATCCCTGAGCTAATATTCTCCTTGTCAATTATCGGGTCAAATTGACTGGCACGCCTGCGAACCTCAAGATTTTAGGACCTGCACTGGAGCTAAGCAGATCTCCCAGGCCTTCGTATGTTCAATCGCATCAAACCAGATCATCAACAAGCTTCTTGGCACACCCGGTGGTTTTTGGTGCGAACATATTTTTGGCACGCCTGGTGGGACACGATCTTCATATCATCACAATATATCCTATCGGCTGAATCAACACGTTTTTGGGCCGGTGGGACACAGAACTTCGACATGGCTGGAAAAGAGGTCAGCAAAGATGATAGAATCCCAGTTACAATGGAAGACTTGACCGAAGAACAGAGACAACAAGTGGAGCAGAACATCGATGATTTTCGGAAGCTTTGTCTAGAATCCTTCGGTATGACAGATCAAGGGCCGATTCAGAAGTCACAATTTCCAAAGCCTGTTCTGATTGATGAATCGAGCCATACATCACCTGCAAGTTCACAAAAGCCGATCGAAGACATGTTTAATGAAGCAGTTCATCATGCGTTGACCGATCAATCTGGGATATTGGTGAACACACTACAGAGCTTGATCATGAAGGCGGTGGAGCCGATTCAGATGCCTGGGGGGCAACAAGATGGGATTCCTCAAGGATATCAAACTGCGTACTATGGGGGGCATCAACAGAGTTATCCAGAAGCTGTTCCTGAGTACAATTATCAGAGGGAATATCAGAATCAAAATCGGTTACCAACTCCACCTCTGCGTTATCACGACGAAGATCTAAAAGAAGATTTATCAGCAAGAGTCACATAGGTGATAAGAGAACAATTCGGTCTAAGACCGAAGGAGGAAATATTTATGTATCGGCCTCCATATCCAGATTGGTTTGATAGAGTTCCTTTGCCGCGCCGATACAAAGTACCAGACTTCTCCAAATTCTCAAGGCAAGATAATGTGTCTACAGTGGAGCATGTCAGCCGATTCCTGGCGCAATGCGGAGAAGCATCGGCTGTAGAAGCTTTGAGAGTTAGACTCTTCCCGTTATCATTATCCGGATCGGCCTTTACATGGTTTTCTTCATTGACATCTAATTCAGTTCGAGGTTGGGCCGATCTGGAAAAGCAATTCCACAAGTATTTCTTTATGGGGAGTCAGGAGATGAGTTTGATAGACTTAACATCGGTAATACAGAAGCCGGAGGAATCAGTCGCAGAATATATCCAGCGGTTTCGTGATGTTAGAAGCCGATGTTATAGTTTAAGTCTGGATGATGCACAGCTGGCCGAGTTAGCATTCCAAGGGTTGGTGGCTCCGATCAAGGAAAGATTTTCATCAGAAGATTTCAAGAGCCTAGCACACCTAGTACAAAAGGTATCGGCTCAGGAAAGCCGATTTCAAGAGGCCAAGAAAGAATATTGAGGCCCAAACAAGAAGAATTTCGAAGTTTGATAACAAACTCCGAAATTGGGGGGCATGTGTTAACGCCAAAATTTGGCACGGTTCGTGTCGGACTCGGTTAAGGAAAGAAGTGATATCAGCCATTGGGAGCTAATCCAGAAGAAGCCGGATTCGGGAAGGAATCGTGAAGACCACGCTATGGCAGTTAATTACCTTATCTATAAATTAGGTAGTTTTGATAATTTTTAGGAAAACCTGATCTCGTATCTGATCAGGGCTTGTTAGTTTTCCGTTTATAGATAGGAAAGTATGTACCGTGTCCTATAAGGACTCTTGTAACTCGGGGTATATATACGTATGCCCAGGGACCTTGTAAACCATCCACACAGATCAATCAAATTCGGCGCATCGCCACCCTTTCGACGAGTTCTTGCTTCTCGAGCGGGGCTGCATCGGTTAGGTCCGAACTCCTGCGAGAGGGTAAGACTCGTCACCCCTTACCCAGGTGTATCTGCCCTGTCTACGGCTGCATCGGTTCGGTCCGACCTCTTAGGCCGATCAGGTATACCACATCACGCGTGCGTAGATCTTATCAGCTTACTGGGGGCGATTTATCATCAGTTCGTGCTGCATCGGTTGGGTCCGACCTACTGAGCTGCTAGCGATAAATCGTTCCTGCTAGGTTGATGGTTTTTGCGCAAGTGTCTTATCGGAATGTATAGCCGATAAGTTATCTTATTACATCACAGTTGCATTAGGTCTATCGGCTTGTTGAGGTTCCTTTATTATTATTAATCTGTGCTGCATCAGTTAGGTCTGAACTACTAGATTGATAATAATAGATTTATCCTTGTCGAGCCGATCGGTGTATATGCGACGTTCTATCGGAGTGCTTAGCCGATAGGTTATCTTTTTATAAAGCCGACTGTATTATCTTTACTATTTTGGTCATCTATACTATCATCGGTTTCCTAGCCGATGCACATGTGTTTCCTTGGCAGTCGGCTAGCTTACTATTCTGCTTATCTATTTTATCATCGGCTTCTAGCCGATGCACATGTTATACTGACAGCTTATCTATTTTCTTATAGCGTTATCGGTTTCCTAGCCGATACACAGGTGCCATCGGCCATCGGCTACAAGGAGCCTACATCAGTCCGTATCGGCCGATAGCCGATGTGCAATTGCTGCTGACCCGGGCACGAGCACAAGCGAGGACCCGGGAGCAAGGACCTGAACACGAGGACCCGGGCACGGGCACGAGACCCGGGCGCGGATAGCTGGGGCCCGGACAAAGTCTTATCATCGGCTTTCAGCCGATGCTCAAGCATTCCTTCGGCAATCGGCTAGCAGGATTCTTATTGGCCAATTGGATCCCTGAGCTAATATTCTCCTTGTCAATTATCGGGTCAAATTGACTGGCACGCCTGCGAACCTCAAGATTTTAGGACCTGCACTGGAGCTAAGCAGATCTCCCAGGCCTTCGTATGTTCAATCGCATCAAACCAGATCATCAACAAGCTTCTTGGCACACCCGGTGGTTTTTGGTGCGAACACCTTGCTGACTAACATCGACTAAATTATTTTACTTGCTCAGTTTTACCTCATTGTATTGAGATTAATTATGTGCCTTGTTCAGTTAACAGACAAGATCTGTACAACGATGCTACCAGTACTAACTTGCGTTGTAGCTTGGCTAACTATGACATTAATTGAAGATGCTGATGTTAACCAGGCTTCATACTGATTTTAACTTACGTTGTAACTTGGCTAACTATGACAATACTGGTACTAATACTAACTCGTGTTGTAACTTTAACTGACTATGAAACTGTTATTGAAGTACCTACTAATTATTTGGCTAAAGGTGGTTGCTGATCCTAACAATTTCTGATCTAACCTTGCTGGCTAACATCGACTAAATTATTTTACTTGCTCAGTTTTACCTCATTGTATTGAGATTAATTATGTGCCTTGTTCAGTTCGTTTTCTCACGTACGATGAGAGCGTTCGGTGTTTTCTAATAGTCTGCTTTGCAAGTCTAGTATCTTTCTTTAATAAATTCATATATTTCATATTGGTATTTGAAGGGTAAATTATGTTTCATGGTTAGTCCACCTTCCAGAACTCGAAAGAGAAAGCACTTACGTGGAGAGCAAGCTATTCTTACAACAGGTACCTTTAGTCTTGCTTTTATTGGCTTGATGTCGCATTTTATTTTTTTCCTGGTGCGGGATTTTGGCGAGTACGTCGATGGTCCAGCCGAGTCGGGTGAGGCGGCCGAGGTCGGCAGGCGAGTCGGGAGGCGGCGACCGGCGGCTGAGGTCGGTAGGCGGCATCGGGCGACCGTCCTGGCCAGCTGAGTCGGGAGAGGCGGCCGAGGTCGGGACGCCAGTCGGGAGACAGCGACGGGCGGCCGGGTCGTGCCCAGCCGAGTTGGGAGGTGGCCGAGTTGGGAGAGGGTGGCGACGGGCGGATGGGGTCGGGAGGCGCGCGCTGGGCGGCTGTCCTGCCCAGCCCAGTAGGAAGCATGCCCCGGGACCGAGACAGTCGTCCTGGGGACCGGGGGGCGAGACCCGGCACGGAAATGCCCCAGTTAAAGCGCCCGGGAATGCGCCCTGGACCGCCAAAACTGTTGGCCCGGGTGACCGCGCCCCTCCCTTAGGGCGAGACCCGGGCTCGGAATGTCCCCGGAGACAGAGTCCGAAGTGGATGCGTGTGGTCATCGCGACGCTCCGAGGAAGGTGAACCTCTCTGGGCCCGCAGTGCTCGGTCCAGGCACTTAGCGGAAAATGGCCGTAGCCTCCGGCGTTGCTTGTGGCAGAGTGTGGGCCCCGGAGGAGCCTGATGTGGCCGTAAGATCCACGCAGTCCCGGGTATGTGGGCGATAATTTTCGGCCGAGGTCGGAGCAGACAGCGACGGGAGACCGGGTCCTGCCAGCCGAGGCGGGAGGTGGCCGAGTTGGGAGAGTGGCGACGGGCGGGCCGGGGTCGGGAGCGGGCGCTGGGCGGCCGTCCTGCCCACGCCAGATGGGAAGCGTTGTCCCGGACGAGACAGTGGGTCCCGGGACCGGAGGTGAGACCCGGCACGGAATGCCCCAGTTAACAGCGCCCGGCAATGCGCGCCCGGCCAAAAACTGTTGGCCCCGAGACCGGAGGGCGAGACCCGGGCTCGGAATGTCCCCGGGACACGGAGCCCGGGTGATGCGTGCGTTCATCGCGGCGCTCCCGGGGAGATGTACCCATATTCGTTTTTCTCCGGATTGGATGGAAACTATCTGGCTAAAAACGTTTTCATTCCTAGGGCATATGCACGGCTTAAATTTTAAACGCATTTACACGATCAAAATAGAAAATCCATAGTACATTGATATATGATCTGGCCATGTAATTTTGTTATATTGAAATAACTAATACATTTTTAATGTAGGTATGAGTTCACCATTCTGCTGGGGGGCCACAATACGCGAAAGGCAACAACGTCGGAGATCCATAATAAAAGCAAAGAAAGTGTGGCAGTTGGCGTATGCGGTAAAATAATATATTGTATATTAATATAGCATGAATAACAGTTTGCGCTAACCTCTTATTTAGTTGTAATTGCTTTGGCTGAATCGGAAAAAAGCTACACGTCCCCAGCAGCAAGAGATTACAGGTAGCATCTAAAAAATGTATATTAAAGTCTATACACAAGATGTGTTCTTGTAGTTTTTTTATTTCTATTCAGAAGATGTGTTCGTACACATACCCAGAAAGATGGGTTATTATGGATGATCTACAGCAAGATGTATGTTAATATATATGTAACTCCCATTTATTCTCTATGATTAAATGATGAAACCATTGTGTTAATTTTGCCTGCCACACACACATATGAATACTAAATTTGCTTGAGCATGGCACAGGTAGTAAAATAAAATGATTTCACGTAGTTCGAAATTATTTACTTGCTCTGCTAAATTAGCAAATTAAATGAACATTCATAGGTTCAGGATTGCCTTTTAAAATAATCTCAGCCTTCCTAATTAACGACTTTTGGTTTACAAAATGATTTCACGCATGAATTATTTGCTTGCTCTCTAATTAGTACCTTACAATGAGCATGACATAGGTTCCTAGAAATTGCTCTTAAAATTAATTTCAACTTCCTAACGTTTTTTTTGTTAAAGTAGCTGTTTTGGACGACACTTTTACTATGGGCCTTGCCCCACGTGTGTTCAATATTGGTGGAGCCCCATATTTGGTATCAAGACGTGTGAAGAGGTGTTATTCAAGTAAGGAGGCATCTTCGCTTCATCTTTGTATGCAGGGGTGGGATAGGTTTGTTTGCCATATTTGGATCTCCTCCAGCCTTTTTGGCTAAAAATTGCTAGATCCAAATGGTGATTATTTCATCCAAACTTCCTTAAATCTATTAGATCAATACAATTCTAATTTTGCTTTCATGTCAATGGGTGCTAAAATTGACTATGGTATAAACAAGGGTCCAGGCCGTAACGTGTTTCAAAATTTAATGGCCAGGTTCAATCATCGAATTGGATCTTTACCTCCCGAAGAGGGTGAGTCTCAGGGTTGCACAACTTTACATTGTTGATACTGAGAAATGAGGTCCACAGCCGAATATCAATATTTGATAGGGATAGGGATTTGTTGATGATGATAACAGAGTCATAAAAAGATTGTTGAAGGCTTTAATAAGCATGTTTGACGATCAAATGAAATTAGTTCAATCATTTCAGAGCTGCTAGGGACTTTTTTCTAACAGCAAGGGCATAGCCACCTTTGCGTTTATGCTATTGCAGACGATCGCTGCTAAGAGCTGCGCACAGTATAGTGACCGACTGGATCAGAGTGGCTGCTCTAGTGGTGGGTGATTTCTCCAAAAAAAAGAAGAGTCCTGATGTAATAATTCAAGGAGAGGTGGTGGTTAAAAGATTAGAACCTTCATGCAATTATCTGGCTTTGCAATATCCTATCCTTTTTTCCCTTATGGTGAGGCAGGGTTTAACAACCTAAAATTAAATACAACCGATACCGGTGACTTGTCAGTCGAAGAGGGATGAAGTTACGATGCTGAATATTACACTTTCCGGCTGCTAACAACGCAAATGTGAAGGCAATAACATTGATACTTGGCGATCGGTCTGTTCAGCAATACATAGTTGACGGCTTTTGCATCGGTAGAGGAAACATAGACTTAGGTTTGTCATAAAAAACAATAAGAATTTAAGGTCAGAGATTTAACAAGGGATTCAAGATGCAGCTAGCACAAGGGTGATGTTGACGGGAATAAGTTGGTTAATGACAGTTATTTTACCTGCTAGCTTTTACAGGAAGTAAAAGATACATGGACAAACTTAACACGCAGATGCAATGGCAATTTTTGTGGTTCTATGGGCCACCGACCTCTTCATTACTTTACTTGCAATCCTAAGTGGCAGGAAATAGCTGGACGCTCTTGCTTTTATTCCAGGCACAACCACAAGCTCGACCTGATATAGTAAGTGGAGTTTTCAAGCTCAAGAGTGGACGAACTTTTTTTGTTGTTGAAGAAGGGTACTTATTTTGGGAAATGCACAAGCAGGTATGATTATTATTAGTGGTTTATGAAATATTGTTTTAGTTGAAAAGATATATAATGTAATCCCACATTATTCTGCAGCTTTGTGAACATTTGCTACTTAATTCAATAAACATACATGTTGCCTAATTAATTAACTATTCTAGAGATATATTTTGCACGAAAAGATACTATGGTATGTGATCGTATGGTTTAGTAATGTGTCTACTTTCAATTCCATGAGAATCTAGTGGTTGTAAATCTTTGGTTAGTCAAACAAGAGAAAATACTGCCTTTCGAACTGTTACAATACATCCGCTGTTTGCCTGGCCACTCTGCTTAGCAGGATCCATGCTCCATTTGCTTATCTCTTGTTTATTTGTTTGTTTCTATAGTGTAATTTCTATATCCTGTTTCACCTGTTATGTAGGCATTGCATTTAGTTGGTATGTCATCTATGCTTTTGACCTAATAATTATACAACAAAGATTTAGTAAGTTTTAACATGCGCTAAATTAAATAATTTTTAATTGACCATGTTAGGGCTTTTGATGATGTGGGTGTAACTAAAAATATAGAACCATGTTATGTATTTCATCATCAATCTTGTATGGTTAGCAGTAATGTATTATAGTAAATTTTGTGGTCGCTCTCGAGTCGAACTCTATGGTATAGTATTATTTATTTTTTTTATTAACCTTACCATTTTCTTTATATTTCAGTGCTCTATACAGTGGAGTTCCAGAAGCGTGGGTCTACCGTCACATCCATATTTTGGTTTTGGCTACTAAGGTATGCCAAAGACCACACCCTCCTATGTTGATGCTCGATCATATGTGGCAGAGATACCCAATAGGTATGTGATCCTGAGGTTATAACCCTGGTCGATGAGTTTATGGTGCCTGGTCCTGTGGGGATCAAATAAAAAATCGTGCATGCATGAAGGATGAAGGTTCAAAATTTTTTCCAAAAAAGCTATCAGGATGACACAATCTGTGGGTGAGGATGGTTGTGCAGTATAGGGGTCGTGGCAAAGATAAGTAATTTTGTTGAGCGATATGGGATTAAACTTGACAATAGTTTGGGTTGTGGCATAAACAATTTGAAACTTGTTAAAGCGCTTTATTAGGCTATATAATTGTCGATGGTGTAATAGACACCCTTCAAACATACTTGTTTAAATATATACAAAAGGCCCAGATCGTGTTAGAGCTGTAATTGAGAAGTGAGCCGACATTAGTTCAAACCTGGGTAAAGAACAGCTAAAGATCATTGATGAGGTTCGGAGTATTTGACTGTCGTTATTATCTTTTCCGCATGTGAAGGCCTGTTTGGCGCTTGTTTGAATTTGATATACACTATAGAAACACGGGTTGAGGATTAGCCTGTACATCTTCCCTTTGTGATAGCTTGTGAACCCAGCTAAGAGACATTAGTTGACTATTGTAGTGACCCCCGTTCAGAAAACAACTTTGATGAGTGGTTTTCACGCTATGAAGATATACCAGATGCCGAGAACTACATATATAGAGTTCCCAACAAAGTGGGTTTGACAAAAAGAAGAAATGCTGGCATCCTCGTAAGACAGCCAAAAAAAATTGCCTGGGCTATCTACATTAATCTATCTTGTGGTGAGCTCTATTACTTCGTATGCTTCTAAATGTTGTCAAAGGGGCTACATCGTATGAGGATCTGCGAACTATTCATGGTGTTTTGGTGCCCATCATTAGGCCGCATGTCAAGACTTGGTTACTTGGTGATGACTAATGGTTGGCGTGAGGCTCTTTAGGAAGCATCTATGTTGGGGTTCAGCAGCTGCCAGATGCGTCAACTATTTGTTTACTATGGTCTTTTTTCTCTGTTCTGATGCAACGTTTTGTTTATTGATTTCTATGTTTTTCAAACTGATGATATCCACCGTAATAATTCAGAGAATAATACAGTGCTTCATATATAGTTCAGATCAATATTTAAAAAATCAATGTTTTGGTGGGAGTTGATAATCTGGCTATTAAAGTGGTGCTTCCATGAGTGATTCTGGCTTACCTAACCTGATCCTGCTTCTTGTTTAAGCAAGGTAAGAAACATGGTTGTTAGCTGAAGAATGACATATGATATTGCAAAGCTTAAAAAAATGACATGCCATTATGATCAAAGCACTAAATGGAGGAACAGAAGCATATCTATGATCACTGTCATTTCGATCCGTCTCATAGTGGAACGGAGAATGCTTTTTCGTGTATGGGTATGGTGGCACTGGAAAACTTTTCTTTAGGAATACTATTATTTCAACATCTACGGTCGCGAAAACCTTATTGTTCTTGCAGTGGCATCTTCTGGGAGGTTGCTTCACTCTTGTCCCGGGAGTCGTACTGCACACTTCCCGATTCACAAAAATCCCTATAGTTCATTGACGCAGGCATCAGTGTGTGATCATCAAGAGAGGGACATTCCTTGCTGATTTACTAGTGAGGCTCACTTGAATAATATGGGAATGAAGCCCCAATGACCCACCGGTATTTGCTTTTTAATCGCTAGACCCCAAGTATGCGTGGACATTCTTGGTAAAATAGATCCTTCAACCTTTAATAACGTATTGGTGGACAGACTATGTTGTTTGGTGGAGATTTTAGACAAAGTATTACCGGTGTCGAGGTGGGGGTAGATTGGATACACTAAATGCATCAATAACTAATTCATACCTATGGAGTTTATAATGTTCTACTACGTCTACGGTACAGATGCGATTGCTCGGGAATGGTAGAAGGTGTTTAAAAACCAGCGTAATCAATAAAGTTTTAATACTGGGTGTTGAGTATTGGTGATGGCCACTTGCAAAGGTAGTTCACTAGTGATGATGGAGACTTTGAATGGATTGAGATACCAGATGACATCTTTAATTCGCAAAATTGGAACTCCGCTATTGATGAATATTGTTAAATATACCCTTCAAATCTCAACGTATCATATCCAATCCTGGCTACCTAAGGGAAAGGGCTTATTGGCTCCAAAGAATGATACTATTGATTGATGAAATCAACAGCATGTCTTTCTCTGGTCCCTGGCCAGAAAAATTTACCTAGCTCAGATACTTTGGGGTTGAATCCTCTAGGGGACATGGTAATCTGGACACTACTCTACGGCTAGTTGAGTTCTTAAATTCATTGCAATTTAAAGGCATTCCTCCCATAGACTTGTCTTGAAGGTTGGTCACCTGTATGGCTGTTACGACTTAATTCAAAGTGCCTGGACTTTGCAAATGGCCGCGGCGTTATTATAAATAGGCTAGAGTGATCGATTTTAGAGGCTGAAATTATAACTGGGCTATCGCATATTGGTCTAAAGTCCTCCTTCCTCGAATCGTCATTGCCCGTATCAAGCACTAAATGGCCTTTTGTTCTTAGTAGACGACAATTTCATATTCGCTTTGTTATGGCAATTGTCAATTAATAATGAGCCAAAGGGCAAACTTTGGCCAGAATTTGGTTTGTACTTGCCACATCCAGTTTTACCATGGACAACTATATGTGGCTATATCTTCCGTGTCACTCTCTAGAAATGGGCTTAGAAGTTTAATTGACATGACATGGATTCCAGCTGTAGTGTTATCAAACATTGTTTAACAAGAGGTTCTATTTTTTGATATATCAAGTCCTTTAGTATCTTCTCTCTTTCCATGCATGTTTTCATCCGCAGCTTTTTTTGGCTCTCGAAACTTGGTTTGGTTATTTCCCGAACTTAGAGCATTATCTCTTGTTTTTGTTGAGCTTTCCTGTGTTTCTGATTTTCTAACTCATTGTTATTCTTTTCTTGTGATGGGTACAGCTTATGCACATTATATATTGAATTGGTATGTATATATATCTGGTGTTTTTGTTTCCCGTCATAAATTATCGTTCATCACTTGACGAAGCTTCCCGATGTGATTAGTACATGTATCTATACAATAAAAAAAACTGCTGAATTCGCCCTCTCCCAACTCTTTTTACAATACCCATACTCGGGGCAAATATTATTGCGGCAGGAGAGATAAAAAGGGAGTCAGAGTAAGTTGGCTGTGGCATCTATCTGGAGAAGGATGTTGTTATTTCAAGGAGTGAGGTTTTCTTCTAAGACCAAATAGGATAACAAAAAAGATGGGCGTTAGCTGAGGAAAAAGAGAACTGTTGAGCTCAATTATTCTTTTTGGTTCATTATTTGGAGGGGGTATG
>RYFJ01003436.1:0-54712 GCA_003991445.1 Oryza meyeriana var. granulata
AATTAAATTATAAGTATGTATGTTGCACTTTGGAAGGTGGCACTGTCGCTGGGCTACAGTTTCGGGAAAGCTAGAGTGGTGGATTGGGTAGGGCTGATTGGGCCAGCTGACGATTTAATAAGAATCAAACGACTGGGATTCGAACTGGATGGATTTAACAGGCCGAGATTGATTTGGGACTTGTTATAATTGGACGGCTGTGATTCAACTAGGGTTTATGGAGATCTGATGGTGAAGATTGGTTCAAATGATCGACGGTTAATTGGCCCAGATGATCACTGCTGGGGCTTCGACTTCTGCATGATGGACCCGGCACAAGCACAAAAAAACCACCAAGCAGGAAGAAAGGCAGCTGCTACCATGGCATGGCGAGGAGGTTGGGCATCCGGGCTGAGAAAATACGCGGAACAGCGACACAGGCATCGGTCTAGGACGGCACGGATGGTGCTGTTGAGCAGGGGGCGGTGATTGGCAAGAACGCCGACCGAGGAGTAAAAGTCAGGGCGTTGAGATAACGATGGCGAGACGAAAACAGAGGAAACCGTGGGGGCCGGAATGATGGAAGAGAGCGAGGCGAGGGACGACTGGGTGTGGGGGCGTGACACATGACAAGGTACGGAGTGGAAAAGATGGGGGAACGGCGAGAGGCTGGCTTAGCGGGCTCACCGGGCAAACGAGGGACGACGGCGACGAAGGACGAGGACGACGGAACTCGGGCGCGAGGACGGAGGGGGCTCGACAGGGGACGATGCACAGGCGGTGGAAAGAGCGACGGGAGCAGGAGAGGGCGAGCGTGGCAGGAGATGGGGGCGGGGGCACGAAGCCGGCGACGGCTTGATAGAGAGGAAACCAGCAGGCGCCGACGGTTAACCCGCATAGTATGGCGGCCCGACAGCGGATGGCATCGGGGAAGGGGAAATAGCAAGGGCCGGCGCTGAGGGATCCTCACTCGAGGGCGCGAAGTCGATGGGGCAGATGACGAAGACGGCACGACCCAAGGCAGCATCGGCTGGAGGACGGCCGGCAGAAGAGGCGGGGCGCTGGGTTCGGACGACCAGGGGAGCGTTGTCTGCGGCGCTCGGGACGATGGAGAGGCGTGAGGGACAGGGGAGGGGGGCGCCAGGCGTGGCTCCTGGGTTCGGGCGGCGCGACGGGCAGGGAAGCACGAGAGGGCGCGCGGCAGAGCGCGACGGTAGGCGGCGGCGCAAAGGCGCCGGAGGCAGAAGAGGCGCGGCGTCGCCGAGGTGACGCAGGCACCGACGACGCGACGGCGGAGCGGAGCCAGACGGGCGGCGCTACCTGGAGGTAGAGCAGGGCGACGCGAGCTTGGCTAGGTGAGGGAAAAAGGAGAGAGGGGCTAGGGGTTCCAGAAATGGGCTCGGCGAGGCGAAATCGTGGCCGAGGAGGCGGTTTTGGAGCGGGGTGGGCGCGGGAATGGCGGCGACGTGGGATCGTGTGGCACGGGCTTGGCGGCCAGGTGGTTGCACGGCCAGCGGAACCGATCCAGGGGCGCACGGCGTGTGACCAGCCCCAAAATCTAAATTAAGGTAATTAGCCCTAGCTAATCCTTTGCCTTGTGCTAGTTATTACTTTCTAAGTTCTGTATATCTAAAAATCTTAGAAAAATTTCTAAACATGTCAGGTGATGTGAGTAAGCCCCTGTAAAAATTTCATAATTTTATCACTTCAATAAAAGCTTCAACAAAATCCCTCAAATCAGCAAAGCTAGGAAGCTAGCTGAAATAAATTGGTTTACTTCTGAAATTCACCAAATGAAAATGAAGACTAATTAGACAAAGCCCTTTTGCCAAAGTGGGAGCCAACATGAACCCCACTACCAGGAATTTTGGTTTAATTTATCTCCCAAAGAAAACACATAAAATGATAAGATCAAGGCACTGGAGAAACAAGTGAAACTGCAGCAAAACTGGATCAGTGTGCCTACTTTGCTTTTTCACCAGAGATGAACCAGACCTCTTCTAACCACGAATTTTGGTCAGCAGGTTACACACATCTTTCTCTACCTCCAGTATTTTTCCCATAATTTATATTCCTTATTAACCTGCTGAAATCACAGATGCAAGGCAGCTGTCCCTACAGCTCACAACACTTAGTCTCTAGAGCTTTCTTCTCTCATTTCTCACTTCCAGGTGGACCCCATAAGACCTGGCCCACTTGTCAGCCTCATAGCAGCATGTGACAGTGTGTTTCACCAGGAAATTCACCCATACTCCTCCACTCCTCCTAGACCATCACTACTTGGACCCACAAGCCATAGAGTAAATCTAGCTAAATATGAGTAGAACATTGTTGCCTGACATGTGGGACCCACCAGAGGCACTGTGGAGATGGAGCAACTCAGCATTGCATGAACCAACGTGTCAGCACCTTGTTTCCCCTTTCTTTCACAATACACAGAAGCATAGAGGTGAGCACAAACCATGGAGCATCGACCATTTCGACTCAAACTCCGCCAGTAGAACCTCTCACCCTTCCTCTCCACGTTCTCACCGAAGAAACCCACGGAGACCCCAAGGATCCCCGGCGGCAACCCTATCTTATTCTCTACCGAAGGTGTTCGATCAGTCCCGAGCCAACGCCGGTGAGCTCCATCCTTCCCCAACCATAGGAACACGATGAGCACATCCTAATCGTTCCATTTTCGTTTTGCACAACCCTAGGATTGCTGGCTGAAGTCGCCGTGTCGCCGCCGTGCTTTGTCCCGGCTCTGCAGAACCGCCGTCGGCGTCGCGTCGCTGTTCCGGCCGATCTAGTGCATCGTCGGCCGAGCCTTCGCACCAACACCGTCGCCCTGCCCCCAGAAGACCCCTAGCCGAAGGAATCAGGATATAGCGCAATGTACCGGGAGGTCGACGTCGTCTTCTTCCCCTCCGGTCAATCTGCCGCCACCGCCGATTCGTCCTCTGTGGTGAGCCCCGCTTCGATTCTTTGCACCGTAGCCGTCCTCAGGAAGTTTGTAATCTGGTAGACACCGTGTCCTAGCCGCAGGCCGACTGAAGTGAGCTACCGTCGTGGAGCCGAAGGTTTTCACCGCCGCCGAGCCGTCCTCAACGTCGATGCTGTTGCGCCGACCCTGCCAGACCCCGCGAAACCTCTGGTGAGCCTCCTGGAGTCTTTTAGGAACACCTGCATGCACTGGCTGGACTGAAACCTGCCCGTAGGCTCGTTCGCCACAACGTCCGGAGAGCATCCGCCGCTTATCCTCGCCGCCGGCGAGTTTCCGGCCACCGTCGGCCGCGAGACAACTACCCATAGCTTCGCCTTGGTCCCCTCTACGTTTTCTCTTTTGGTCACTACTTGAGCCGAGATGCCGTTCGCCGTCGCCGCCGTCGACAAGCTCGCCGCCTCCGCTCGGCTTTTGCCTCCTCTGTTTTCGCCACGCCGGACCATCCCCTCTCGGACTGGACGGTCCGTTCCTTTGTCCCAGTCTGCGCCTGCTCTGTTTGTCTCTATGCCGCGCTGACCCCACCTGTAAGAGAGAAAGAGAGGAAAAGAAAAGAAGAGAAATGTTAAACTGAATTATTTCTCCAACAGAAAGATAGCTAAACTTTGAAAATCAATATCTAATTCATTTTAACTCTAAATTTGATGAAACAAAATTTGTGGGGATCACCAAATTATGTACTTTAATTCTGTGGAATAAAATCTGGAGAGAAACCAAAGCCCTAAAATTCTCAAAAATAATAATTATCATGAAGTATATGAACTTTATATGAATTTAACCATTTTTTGTTTACTTTAAATTAAGGTTTGGTAAAAACCAGAAATGGTTGACCTTTCATGCAGTAAAACTGACATTTAGTTATACTTACATAAATGATACTTTGGTCTATATAAATCATACACTAGGATTTAAATGATATAAAAGAGGAAAAGATTAATATATTCCTAGATTTCCAAGGTGCATAAAAGTTTCATTCCTTTTTCAAAAATAACTTGGACTTAGGATTAGTAAGCTCCTCTTATCATGTTTGTCACTTTTGTAAAGTATCTTATAAAACTTTTGTACATGTCTTGTACACAAAAATGTATTTCTATAACCATTAATATATAGGGACTCCAAAATTCATAATAAAATGTCTATAAATCCAAATTGAGTAAACACAATTTTGTTAAAACCAGTAGGTTATGTTCTTTTATATAAAAATACATGCCTTTATGAAATATTCATAGAAAATGTCAGTTAACTATAATAACTTAAGGTTACAATATAAATAATTACGAAACAACCATTTTCAGCCTTCCTACCTTGTTATTTTTGTATCTCCCAATCCGGAGATGCAAATGACTTGGTTCTTTCTCCTAAACTCTTGTTAGGTCATGCCCTACCTACTGTATTTATCTCATAATTAATTGATCATGTTGCATAGACATGTTTAATTGCTTCTTATTTGCATATCGCTTCTTATTGATAGATTCTGAGGATACGGAGTACGTGGAGACTAACCCAGGAGTTGAGAGTGACCCATCGCTGCAGCAAGGCAAGCATCAATACTAACTTCTAAGCAAGCATCTAAGAATATTGAACCTATATTTTCAGTAAATTAATTTGTTTGCGAAGAAAATATTTATATGCATGTTTCAGTCTATTTAAAATGGGGAAAATGGGTAGAGTTAATATTACCCAATTGTATACATTTCCATTCCTTGATTATTGATGCCATGGATATACCTTGTCACCTCTGGTTAAGGACTTTGGGATACTTTTATTTTACCGAATGCTTAGCCATGCTTATTTCTAGACTTAGAAAGTCCGATAGATGGAGCTATCAGTTCAAAACTAGTTTAAAGCGAATGGATGGGTTAAAATCTGAAAAGAATCACTTCTAATGTATAATTGAGAATATGTTTGACTTGGACGGATGATAGGGCGATGAAGGGATGGTGTTTCCCCGATGCACGTAGCTCCGTCTGGGTCGTTAAGGACCGAGCAGGTTGACGTCTATTCAAGCACCCTACGTACTTCCACACACCGGTAATGGGACGGCTGAACTCAGTAGCACGGGAGGCTGTAGCCATCTACGCCCGTCCGTCAGTCGTGAGGATGGATTTCCATTGAAGGACCTCGAGCACGCCTAGCTGTGGCCGGAGGTGCCTCCCATGACGGTGAGCCCGCCTTAGTCATCACACATGCACGATTAAGTCATCGGGGGCCCAGACGTGGTTTAGGTGGTTGGGGCTAAGCGTGAAAAAGGTTCTGTTGTGACCTCTAGTCCGCACTCAATGTGTAGAGTGTGGGTACTAGCGCGGTACATATCAAACTAGAGTGTAGCCGTTTGGCTTCTATCACATCGTGTGGGTAAAGATGTACACTTCTGATCAGAGTAAGAACTATTCGAATAGCCGTGTCCACGGTTACGGACGACGCTTGATGTGTTAGTCAATTGTGTTAGCATCCAACTTGGGATTATATGGTTACCATGACTTAGGAAAGTCATGGATGGATGGGTTTATATAAGGGAGTTTTAATGATAAATGATGAAAGGTTTCAATATTAATATGACTTGGATTAGTCATGAAAAAGAGGATATGCTTGTGTAGCATATATGTTTGGGCAATGGTGGCCCATGGATGAAGTTTAGAGCATGGCTTATGCTCATTTATATTTCATTTTCAGAACTATATACTTGCTGTCCTAAAATTTCAGATTGAGGTTTTTCGCAAATGCTTATGTTTTAAATGTATTGCTTGCTCAATAAAATCAGCTTTATGCAAAATCAGATCCACATAGCCATATCCCTTGATGTAGAGGCTAGCATCTCTCCTTTGTATTATTAATATTGTATAAGCCTTCTGAGTAATTGTGTACTCACGCTGCATCTTTCAGGTGAGGACAACGACGAAGATGATGTGGTCTACTGTTATCCCGCCGAGGGTGGCGAGGATAATTAGTAGTTCGAAGTTAAGTTCTGCCCCAGTCGGTTGCCCTGTGGTATGGGTTTTGGCACCACTGGTTTTTGTCTTGTGTTTATTTCCGCTGCAAAGGTTTTGTGTCACTTTGTGATGAATTAGGGTGTGAACCCTCTATGTAATATTTATAACTCTACTGCTTGTTTATCCATATTTAGAGTACTGTGATATTTATCAATTGCTTGCGATGAAAGTGTGAGGCTAGTCGCTTTCCTGGGGACTAGCTGAACATGAGTATGAGTTGTGTATAATTGAGATGGCTGGGGGATAGCTATTGTGGTTCGAGTCCTCTGGAGTACGTATCGTGTTTGGTCGCCACCATCGAGTGGTTTGACGGGCGTATGACAGGGAAGACTGGCAAGCTATCCTTATGATTATCTCTTTTGTACACTTCTCGGCATTTTTGGATTTATATTGTGAGTGCGTAAAGATTATGGCAAGTCTGCGATAAGGATGGATGGTTACCGCACATATTCGGTTTTTATTCAAGACCCCATCCATCTAGATAGTTCGCGTTGCCGTAATAGTTACTCTTCATAATGCACTTCCGGGGTGCCCACACGGCGGCGAGCTCGGCGCGGAGGCCGGGGCGGCGCGGGCTGGCGCAGGCCGGGCGAGCGAGGCCGAGGAGGGGCGCAGCCCAGGGCAGAGAGAGAAAAGCAAAGAAGGAGATGAACAGTATGGGGAACCAGAAAGAGAGAAAAATAAAAGGAGAAAAGGGAAATTGGAAGAAAAATTAAAGGAGAGAGAAAAGATGGGGATTTTTGGGGATTTCTCCGGAGATTCTCCAAATTTAGAATTTAGATTTTAGAATTTCGAGAAGTATCAGGAATATCGGAAGTTGGGAAAATTGTCTGGAATTTCGAAGGATTGCGAACGCCGGCGTATATATATGTGGAAAAAAATCGGAGACGTCGAAACAATTTTGGAGATCGAAATATTTCTCTGGAATCGAGGAGATTCATAGGGATTTTTGGAACTCTCCAAGCATAAGAATATTTTGGGAATTTCGAGGATATTGGAAGGAGTTAGTAGGAATATTCCGAAATTAGGATAAATCGGGAACATTTGCGGAATTAGGAACTTGGGGAAGAAATGGAGGGGATTTTGCGTCGACCGAGAAATTAGGATATTCGAGGAATATATTTCACAGAGTTTGGGAAACATAATAAATGAACTTCCAAAATATGGGGAATATTTTGGGAGCTGAGAACGGACGAGGAAATACTTTAGGAAACATTCGGTCACTTGAAATATCGGTATATTTGGAGAATTGGAACATCGAGGAGGTTTTAGGGTTCCGGGAGCGGCACGAAACCCTAGAAGAAAAAGGAGTCAGAGTTCACGATGAACGGGGAGACTTCAAAGGACTGAACCGAAACGACCCAAACAGGAAAAAAGACAGGGGTTTTAATATATATTAGATTTATCTAATTATAGAAATGATCTTTGTCCCATTAAAATTAATTCTGGAGCTCCGAAAATTCCGAGAAAATTTCAGAGAGTTTATTAAATCGTGGGAAATTTACCAGAAATAAATGCCACCACGAAACAGATAGAGTTTATTCTGATAAATACCTAAACACTTAAAATATTCCAACAAAAACCCCGGGAATATAAAAGCATCCAAGCATTTATTTAAAATTTTCAACTTGGGATTTTTAATATTGGAAATTTCAAAATTTTATTCAAACACGTTTCTCAAACAAAAATTTTTTAGCCTATTTTTTTTGTATTTTGATTTACCCAAAAACAATTTTTAATTAAACCGATTTTTAGGGCGTGATTGGTGTCAAGGTAAAGGTATCAACATCAAAATAATGGCCATAATCAAGGAATTTTGGAATAATAGTAAATACCTAAATAATGACATTCCAAAACTTTGCATGCAATAACATTAACATAAAATAATTTTCATAATTGGGATCAACATGCTCAAGGAAATTGTCGTGTGACTTGCCTTGCAATAGAAAAGTCTTCGATTGGTCTTTCGAAACTCTTCCTCAAACTTCATGATCCTCTGAAACGGCGGAAACTACACGTCTACACGCAAAAGGAGAAAAAGCACTAAGAAACTCCAAATAAATAGTACATAAAAAGTATACAAACATGTAGATCATGATTTTAGATGAATTTAGGAAGAAGAATGGATCAAGTCAGAGTTCGGACGGAAAAGTTATGGCCCTCAGAAGTTCGAATTTAGAGAAAATCTGAAAAAATAGAAAAGAAATATTCTTAGAATATTCACTGGATTTTCAAATTAAGTTAATTATTTTGGATAAATGTTGACACGTGGGGTCCACTGTCAGTGAGATGGCTCATGTGGACTAGGTCCATGGAACAGAGGGATGGAGGGAGGTGGCAAACTGGGTGACGTGGAAGACCACGTGGCCAAAGGGATGAGGTGGCGGCCGAGGTGGTAGCATACGTGGCTGATTTAGGTCTGACGTGGCTTCGATGATGTGGCAAGGTGATTAGGTTAGGGAGATCCAACGGCTTGGATTGGACTTGGGGAGATCGTGTAACGCCCTGAAAATCATCTCAATTAAAAATTATCGTGGGTAAATGGAAATACAAGAATACACTAGAACTTTTAGTTTGAGAAAAGAGTTTCAATAAAATTTTGAAATTTCCAATATTAAAAATCCCAAGTTTAAATCTTTAAATAAATACTTGGATGCTTTTATATTCCAAGGGTTTTGTCGGAGTATTTTAAGCGTTTAAGTATTTACAATAATAAATTCTTCGTGTTTCATGGTGGCATTTACTTCTAGTAAATTCCCCGTGATTTAATAAACTCTTTGAAATTTTTTAGGATTTTTCGGAGCTACAGAATTAATTTTAATGCTATAAAGATCACTAAAGTAATTAAATAAATATAAATAAATTCCTTTTCTTTTCCCCTGTTCGGGTCATTCCTGATTCAGTTATTTGAAGTCTCCCCGTTCATCGTGAACTGTAACTCCCTTTTTCTTCTAGGGTTTTGTGTCGTTTCCGGAACCCTAAATCACCTCAAAAACCTAAATTCGGAGTTACCGGATTTATTCATTTTTGAAACTCTAGAACTCTTTAGACTCCCAATCCGAGATCTGTTGTATTCGAAATATCTATATTCCCCTCTAAGATAAATCCCAGATATTCTCTTAAACCTCTTTTCTGTCGAAATAAATCCAAATCCCCAATCGTTCGAGATTTCTCTAAATTCCAGTCCCAATAAATCACCCTTGTCAATTCCCTAATCCCAAAATATTTTATTCGGAATATTCCATTTCCCAGTTCCCGGAAAATCTCCTTCAGTTCCCAATCCAAAGAATAATCCGATATTTTATTCCCTAAATATTCCTTGAGAAAATATTCTCCATTCTCTGAATCCCGCAAAATATTACATTTCCTGGACCCCAATAAATATACTTTTGTTTTCTAAATTCGTCCAAATACCCTTCAATCCCCAATATATATATATATATATATATATATATATATATATATATATATATATATATATATATATATATATATATCCTCGTACCCAGATAATTCCAATGTTCTGAATATTTCCGAAATTTCTAAATTCCAGAACGCGACTCAGATTCCACAAATATCCCCAAATTCCAATTTTTGCAAAATTGGAATTTTCCGAAAAAAAACTCCTATTTTTCCTTTCCAATCTTACCCTTTTATTTCTTTTTCTTTCCCTTCTCTTTCTTTTTCCTCCCTTCTTTTCTTTTTCTCTTTCCTTCTTCTTCCTTCCCCTGGTCTCCTCTCTTCTCCCGGCCTGGAGGCCGAACCAGGCCCGGCCTGCCGCCGCTCCGCCTGGCCCCGGCGCCACGCCTCCCCTCGGCTCGTCGCCACTGCCGTGCCTGCCACCGCCGCGCTCCACCCCGGTCTGGCCCGCTGCTCCATCGCCCAGCCCGCGCGCGTCTGCCCCGTGCCGCCCCGGCCTCCACGGGCCCAGCCCAGCGCTACCGCCGCCGCCGCCGAATCCGGGCGCAGCCGCCACCCGCCGCCGCCCCTATATATATCACAACCGCCTCCTCGGTGCCCTAGCCGCGCCCTAGCCGCGGCGCCTCCCCAGCTGCGCCGCCGCGCGTCGAGCTCGCCTTGCCGCGTCGCCTCGTCCTGCGCTGCCGCCGCCTCCGTTTGCCCGTGCGCCCAGAGCCGCCAGCAAGTGCCATTGCCCTGTGCGCCGCCTCGCCAAGCCGCCGTCGCCCCTGCACGCGCCCCTGCCCGCCGTGCCGCCGCCACAGGAAGCCGCCGCCTCCCTGCTCTGCTTCCCTCGAGCCATTGCCTTGCTTCCAGTGCCCCGCCTGCAGGCTGCCCTGCTGTCCAGCGCCACCTTCACCGGGCAGCCGTCGCCATCGTCGCCTCTGTGGCCGAAGCCCGCCGCCGGTGAGCCTCCAAACCATGCCTCCTTCTCTGACCGTCGGCATCGTCGTCGCCGTCTTTGTCTCTGTCCACATCGGCGAGCCATCGGACGCCGCCTCCCTCCTCTGCCTGTTTTTGTCGTCGCGGTCTTCGATCCCCGCCGCCGGTGAGCTCCAGACCTGCCACCATCTATTTCAAACCGGAGCCTGGCTTCCTCTCTTCGCTCCTCTGGCTCCCGTCGTTTGCCGCCGTCCTCGGTCGCCGTTGTCGTGATGGCCATCGCCCGCTCCTTCCTGGCCTGCCACCGTCGTCCGCATCGCTGTGCTGCCCCGGCACCGCCTTGGTCGTTCTGCTCCAGCCCGGCATCGCCGTTGTCATCTACACCGGCGCCTCGTCTTTTTCCCCTATTCGTCGCTGTCCCATCGCCGTCGGCTACCGCCGTCGATCGTCGTCGTCGTCGTCTCCTGACCTCTCCCTGCCTCGGTCGCTGTCGTCGCACCGGCTGCCGCTCCCGCTCCGCGCCCTATCGCCGTCCAGCCATCCAGGCGCCGCCGCCCCTCCTCTACCGTGCGCCGCCCCTCCACTGCCTCCCGAGTACGCCATCGCCACTGCTCCTGCAAGCTGTCGCCGGTGGTCATCCTCGTCGCCAGAGCAGCCGCCTCCTTCCTCATCCTGTGCAGCGCCGTGGCACCATCGTCATCGTCTTCGCCGCGTCGCGCCGCCCCGGAGTTGCTACTCCTGCCACCGAAGTCGACGTGCCGTCAGGTCTCCTCTCTGCCTCGCCATGACCGTGCCCCGTCAAGCCGGCCGTTGCCCGACCCCCTCGGCTGAGCGCCATGGCGAGTTCACCTTTTCTCTATGCCCCTGACAGGCCGGCCCCAAGACATCCCCATCCTCTGAGACAGCCATGTAGACCTGTTGATAGTTTACTCGATGTACGACTGATGGGCCCGGTGTACAGTAGTCCGAGCCATCTTGGCCGTCCAACCCTTTTAATCGATCCTAGCCATTCGATCTTCGTAGAAGCCCTGATCCAAATCCCAGCCATTCGATCTATTCCAATCAAATCCGAACTGTCAGCTTCCAATAACTCAATTCGGATGCCACCTCAGCCTTAACAGCCATCTCATCGCCACGTGTCATCAAGTCATTAGTCTACCACAACCATTTGCCCTTCGACCCCGTGGACTTAGTCCATCCTAAACCTAGTCTATGACAGTGGGTCCTACCTCAATTTTCTATACAAAAGTAATTCCTTCAATAATCAATTTCTGAGAGAATATTCTTTTCCCAATTTCTTTTTGGATTTATTCTGAATTCAATCTTCCAAAAGCCGTATCTCTCCCGTCTGAAGTTTGAACCGACCCGTTCTTCTTCCTAAATTCATCTAAAATTATAATTTACTTGTTTATGTATTTTTATGTATTGTTTATTTAGAGTTTCTTAGGATTTATTATCGTTTTGCATGTAGTCGCGTATAATCGCCGATTCAGAAGATTGCGAAGTCTGCGGAAGAGTTCGGAAGATTATTTGAAGACTTTTGCGATTGCAAGGCAAGTCACACGACAATCTCCTTGAGCATGTTGATCCCGTTTGCGAAAACTATTTTATTTTAAAGTTATTGCATGAAATGCTTTCGAATGACATTGTATGGGTATTTATTTATTATCCAATATTCCTTGATATTTATGGCCATTTTGTTATTGTTATCTATGCCTTGATACCCTGGGTAAATAATATTGACTAGTCAGGTGTTTAATTATTTATCTGGCTAGATTATTTAGGATTTGCTTAGCCATGCTTAGAAACTATAGTGTCATTATATGTGGAAAACTATTCATTCATTCTGATTAATTAATGATTAATGGCTACAATTTCACGACCGTGAGTCGTGGTTGATTAATTAAATGTGACAATTAAAACTTGACTGAATGGTGGGTTGTGAGCACTAGGTTGGAATGTTGTTAGGGGTGCTCATGACAATTAAAGACCGGTTCACGGATTACCCATTGCGAAGCAATACTCGTGCTAACCATAAGCTAGTATGGGTAATGGTGGGAACCAAAGTGTAGTACGTTCAACCGGAGTCCACCATGGTGTGTTGTGGCTGTGTCAATAAGACCACCATGGCTGCGTCAATAAGTCCATGTCTTGGGCGTTGGATCGTTTCCCTGTTGGGGGCCTGATTAGCTCCTGTCGAAAACTGGTGGTTCAACGGGTGGCTCCCTTGTTGTGCGGATTACATGGAGGGTCCTATCACAATTTCTTTCCGAGATACCGTGGTGGTATTAAGGCGCACAGTGATATGTTGTGGAGTTGTGTCTTGTGGATAAATTGGTACACCTCTGGCCAGAGTAAAACTATTTAAATAGCCATGCTCGCGGTTAATGAGCGGCCTAGCAATGTTTTCTGTGATTAGTCCCATACTATTTAATAATGATGATAAATGATGGAATATTGATAGCTCTTGTTTGGAGAGTTATGGTTTGGGCTTGAACTGCGTTGGAGCATTGTTCAGAGATGGATTTAATGTTAATATTAATTAAACTATATGGTTTTCAACGCAAATGTTTTAAATGCTGTTTTACGCAAATAAGCCGTACTATGCCTTTCCTTTGGTATCCTGTTGCATTACATTGCATTTCCTAGTGTGGCTTATTGAGTACAGTGGGTGGTACTCAGTTTTACATTATTGCAATCTTTAAAGTGAAGCTTTGCGTGGAGGAGAAGTTTGGTGTTTGGTTTATACCCAGTTGAGCTGCCTGTGGCTTGGAGCTGAAGCTACGCTAGTTACCGTTCCGCTGCTGTTTTCTTCTGTGTGAGGACTAAGTGTCTCTGTTGTAAGTATTTATCGTTATTTCGTATTTGGTTATGTTTATCAATTGTCGATTTGTGTACCTCAGCTGATTCCTGGACGAGGATTTATTGCACAAATTAGCTTTGGAAATTCTGGTGAATTTCTGGGCGTGACAGATCGGACGGATGAGATCCGATCGACAGTTTAATGAAGATCAGAGGGCTCGGATCAGATTGAGATGATCCGATGACTGTGGTTGGATCAAGAGATTATACACCGGGCCCATGTCTGTGTCAAAGGAGGGGGTATCACCGGCAGGGCCCACTGGTCAGACATAGAAGAGGGGAGCTCCAGGGCCCACATGTCAGTGGTCCGGGGCAATGCGTCCGGGGTTGGTTGGAATATTTGGGGGTATTCAGAATATTGGGAATATTTTGGGAATAGAGGAATTTTGATATTTTCGAGGATCTCGGATTTGGAATTCAAGGGGATTCTCGGGATCGGACTTTTCAGGGAAAACGGGAACTCGGGAATGACACGAAGCATATAAAGAAGAGGGGAACCAGAGTTCGAGTTGAACACAAAGGTACTAAAGAGATTGGAGCAAGAATGGCCCGAGATTGGGAAAATAATATAGAATTTGTTTTCCATATAATTAATTACTGAAGTGATATTTGTAATATTAAAATTAATTCTGGAGCTCTGAAAAATCCGAGAAAATTTCAGAGAGTTCATTAAACCATGTGAAATTTACCAAAAGCAAATACCACCATAAAACAAAGAAGAAAATCCATTATTATAAATACCTGAATGCTTAAGATATTCCAACCAACCCTATGGAATACCAAAGCAACCAAGCATTAGATAGATTTTAACTTAAAAATTTTTAATATTGAAAATTTTAGAATTTTATTCAAACACTTTTACAAACTCTTTTAGTATTTTCTTGTATTTTTATTTACCCATAATGATTTTTAAATATAAGCAATTTTCAGGGTGTGACATGATTTGTGAACATTGAATTTCTCTTGAAATGATGCCTTTATGGTCTGCTTGGACATTGTTTCAATTTATTCAGCTTGGATAGGACATGTGATTTTTCCCTGTTGGGCTACTGCTTTATATTAACCTGTGTCTGAACATTTATCTGCTGCACACCTTTCGTATAGTTCATTTAAAGTGTCAACTGATCATTGGCAATCAAGATGCGCTTCTCTTGTAGTCTTTGTTGTAGCAAACTAACAGATTATATAATCTCTTTCTGTAATTTGAATAAATAACCTCCAATTGCTTCCTAATAGCAATATTTTAGATTGACTCTCTTTTTGTAATTTGAATAAACAACTACATCCCATATCCCATATCCTGTGCAGGGCACCAAAATAGAGGCAATTGCCTTCCGTAGACAGGCTAAGCATATGGATAAAGCACGATATTATTTGTGGCTGGTATATGAATAAAGCAGTGAACTATTGAGGTCAACGTCGTTGAAGCTTTAGTGGATTATTAAGTTCACATACTAATTTGCTTCCGCACGTGTCTTGTTCATTGAATTTTGGTCTTTGAACTAAATTAAGCAATCAAGCAAGGGTTGATGAATTTTGATCTTGTCTATTAGTTGGAATTGTGTCATGTTTCATCTCTATATAATAGGGTTATAAAATTTGTTCCCATTAGAGCATCTCCAACAATAGACCCTATTTTAGAGCTCCCAAAGGTTAAATAGGGGCTGCCCCATTTTCTTTGGACTTCAAAAATGCTCCGAACTCCAACAATAGTCCCTATTTCTCAGCCCCTATTTCCTTTTCTATTGTATTTTAGCATAAACTATATTATACTATTGTATTTATTCATTTTTACTCATTTATATAAAGCTAACAGAAGAGATTGGCGGGCGAGCACGGCGGGAGCGCGGCAAGGGGCGGTGGCCAAGCACGGCGGGGGGGGGGGGGGGGGGAGGGGGCGGCGGCCGGCGGGCGAGTGTGGCTGGGGGCAGCGGGCGGGCGAGCGCGGCAAGGGGCGGTGGCCAAGCACGGTGGGGGACGGCGGCCGACGGGCGAGCGCGGCGAGGGACAGCGGGCGAGCGCGGCAGGGGGCGGTGGCCAAGCAAGGCGGGGGGGCGGCGGCCGGCGGGGGAGCACGGCAGGGGGCGGTGGCCAAGCACGGCGGGGGGGTGGCCCGCCGGCGGTGGCCGAGCAGGGCGGCGGCGGCGGTGGCCAATCGAGGTGCGATGATTTTTTCTCTTCGATCTTCCTCTTCCTAGACGGCGCTCTCTTCGGGTGGGTGAGGAATTGTCCCAGGCGCCAAAATAACGTCGATGGGGGCTGTGCTATAGAGCCCCTAGGACTGGGAGCTTGGAGGAAAGATTTGGGGGCCTCTTCATTTTGGGGGCCATAGTAAGATCCCTACTGGATCTAGTTTTTTTTTTCCACCACCCAAAAACTATTTAGGGCTGTGTTTAAGGTCCCTGCTGAAGATGCTCTTACAACTTATAGACACTCAACTAGTAATCTATACTATAATAGAGCTACTGGTGTAGACACGTGTTATTCTGATCATCCGATCTTAAAATTCAATGGTCCAGATCTATTCCGTGATTCATCCCACGATATGTCGGCCTGTCCCATCTCGCGCTTCTCCCGATCCCGAAGCACGCGCTCGCGAGTCATCCGGCGATGCGTCCCCGCACGAAAAAAAAGCAAAGCCGCGTCGTCTGTGCTCCCCACCACTCGAGTGCCATCGCCTCGATTCACTCCCATCCCATGTGCGCCAATCGTCGTTGTTGTCTCCACTTCGTTGCATCCCCATCGCTGTGCTCAGTCTTCTGACGACGGCAAGGCCATACCTACTGCAGCCGTGGTGCGAAGGCATCCTCTCCCAGCTGACCCCAGTGTAGAATCCACAGCAGCCAGCCATGTGGTGGAGCGCGCCATAATTGCCCAATATGGAGCTTGCCAACGTCGAGCTCGATTTGGACCCCATCGTTGCTGGCGTCCAAAGTGGCCTCGGTCTGGTTCCCGCTGTTGTGCCTCCATCCGAACCCCGTGATCACTGCTAGCCGCTATCCCCTACCCTGCTCTGATTTGTCTCTAGATTTGGTTGCTAGCACTCGATTTGTACGGGCCGTGGGAGGATTGCTTGTTGACAAGGAGATCAAATCGTGATGGTGCTCCAACTAACAATCTGATTAGTTTGCTAGATGCTTGATTGATTTTATATGTGAGTATTTTTTTTGTGTGTGTATCAGGACTGCATAGAGTAGAAAAGGTGTTGAAGGATACAATTGAAGACAAAGAAATTGGTAGTACTTCAAGTTGCTATCAGCGAAGTGCTTACATAGTGTTTGTGGAAATGCCTCTAAGCAATATGTCCACATGCGCTCTTTAATCTTGTTGCAATTTTTTTTACCGGAATGTAAATTTTGTGCAATCCAAAGGTTTTCCTTGATATACTAGGTGGGATCTTGATCATGATGGCCTAATTGATATATGTATTTCAGCTGGCAAGGATCTGGAAAGCAAGAATTCTTGCAGCTATACCTGGAGACTCTTCCTAATTGTTTACGTATTTTTCTTTACACTTTTGATTGAGCAATAGGCACAGTATGCCATTTGTTAGGAAGACTCATACTGATTCAGAACTAATCATCAGCTGGGAAGGAATATATTAGCTACACATCCAGATCCAGAGCTCATCAGCAATCATCATGCTATGCTTTAGTGATTCACTTTGCTGCCTTTAGTCAGAAGCACATGGTGGATAATATATGGCTATAAGTAAAGGTTTCACCTTCACTTCCAAATTTGGTTGTTTGCTTCTAATTGTAATTAGCATTTAATTGTTCCATTTACATAATTGCATGTCCTTTAATTGTTCCATTTACATTTGTGCCGTACAATTTGTTATGCTGAAAGTAATAGTGTAAGTTGTTTAAATAGTTGTATCCTGCTTCAGCCAAAGGAATAGTTTGCTCTTTTTGAAAAAGTTGGCATTCTAATTCTCTCTCAGCTTAACATTCAAACTGACATGCAATCAGCACACATATACCGAGAATGGCTAACATGAGGTTAATTAGCACGCTTCAAACTCTCTTCCTTCAACTAAAAATAGCTGTAATATTATACATGTTTTATATTCTCCTTTCAACGCTCTGCCTATGCCATGGTTCCCTCCTTCCATTCTTTTGTCTATGAGTACAACAGTGTGCCCATTGTTTATTTGTTAAAATACTTCGCCTGTATGGGAAATTTTAAACCTGCTGACCATGCATTTGATAATTATAGTATCGTATGATTTTTCTTCTCTGCCCTTTAAATAACTGAAATAGTTGCATTACCATGCTTAGATTTTATTTTAATTTGCCAATCTAATGAGTGTTTTTTTAAGTAAAAGCAATCTTACATCTATGTGGAATATTACCAGTGAGATTGAGTAAATTGTTATTCAAACTACATTGGTGATTCCCATTTACTCCTTCCTAAAATCAACTGGACTACCGAAATATACCTTCATATGTGTGAGGCCAGCTTGGTGGACTATTGGACTACATTCATGGTATCAACAGTCAGGAGATGCATATGCTTCATGAACTCCACGCAATGGTGAAATTGTGAATGAGCCATGCGACTAATAGTTCATAAGTCAAATTGGCTCCAGAGGACAATAAGAAGATGGTGGATTATAGGAGTTGTAGTAAATTGATTGAACCGAGATTTCAATACCACAGTCAGTAAGTATAATATCTCATCTAACATAAAATTCATGTACAAACCATGCTTGATGAAATAATCTTGAAGTACTTGTACAAGTTTTTAAGGATGCTAGAGCTTCACATACTTAATTCAATGGTAGCAGTAAGAATATTGCTATTAGACGGATTTAAAATTTTCTGAAGCACGGAAATTCATTCAATTCCATTTTCGAATGGTTATCTCGTAGCTATAGCGTTGTCATAACATGTGAATACCGAATTGTAAGAAGTACTATACTTTTTTTAACAAAATTTTAGCACGTTTTTTAACATGGACTTACGGTTGCATTCCAAGATCAGTATTGTGTACAGGTGTTCAAATTGATAAGAGCTAACCGAGGATCCAAGGTAGTAGAACTCGAAGAGCCACATCTTTTCCTTGCCGGAGAGATTTGGTTCAATCAATTTGGAATAATCTTAACCATCAATTTTGTTCTCTTTTAGTATACAGGAGGTCTATTTTGTTCTCAAGTTTTCTAGAAATTTTGTATTAGGTGAACAAATACAGTTGCTCAATTTTAACAGATTCTAGATGTTGCATGCCGTGAGCTCGACGAAATGGAAGAGCCTTACGTGGAATCTTGTTCTTCTTTAGTATCAAAAGTTCACCTGTTTGATATGAATAATGTTAGATCCAGTTAGTAATATTTTTTATTTAACTCATAGTGACCTATACATGTGTTGCACGTGCACGATTACTAGTAAAAGACATAAAAATTTACCAATACACAACAAAAATGCTCCACATCTTGTATCGCCGCAAGAAATGCGAGCAGATGAGCATGCTACAACACTGACAAACTCTGGCATGCGCAAAAGTATATGAATATGTATCGGCCACCATCTTCAATTTTTGGCAAACTTTTAAGTCCGCGACACCAAACAAATAAGCAATCCGAACCTTAAAGCCCGCGCCACCGGTTGGATTATCGGCAACCTGGCAAATATATGTGCCATTAATATTGTAACATACCAAATTTTGGTAGTACAAAGAAAACCTTGTGAGCAAAAGTTGGGATAAATAAAATGATATACTTTGGTGTGCATCTTTTTAATTCCATGTTTTTGGATTTCTTTGCAATGCATAATAGGAATTATGTGCATATAACTGCATATATGGAAGGACTAGACATAAATTTGAAATGAATAAATTATTAGGCAAAACAGCATTTTTCATACACCTAAACTCGGTTGGGAGATAGGGTTAAACCCCGGTGCAAAACAACTCACTGCGGTAACTTCTAGACTTGGTCTTCTCTCAAGAATTCCTTCTCCTTCACTGACAAGTGGGGCCCATGGCTTCTAGGGTCCACCTGTCGGCCACAGAATAGCAGCTCACTCAGCCACCGCTCCTGGAACACATGACACGCGTGGAACACACGTCGCGATGCCCGAGCTCCACTGCGCCGAGCACTGCTCCTCATCCTCTACGTCACACCACGCTGCTTCTTGACCATAGACACTCTCTCTTCCTCGTCACGTTCTGCAGTGAATCATAGTGAAACAGCCTTGGGAGCTCTGGGGATAAACGCCTCTTCTCCGGTGCCAGCGAGATCCACCACCGCCGCCGCTTGTCTCTGGTGAGCTTCACCGCGAGCCAACCCTTGAAACACGCTCTCCTCTCCATGCCTAACACTCTCGTATCCTCTTTCTCCTGTGTGGTGCAGGTCGAGCACTTGGTGTCATGTGGTTCACGCTCTCGGCCTCGCCGGACATCTGCCGTTGCACCGGCCCCGTTCGCGTCACTCGGTGAAGACCCAGCCATGATTTTTGGTCAACGTCGTCGCAACCTCGACCTAGTTCTGCAGACCAAGCCCCAAGAGCTGAGGACCCCAGAGACGCCAAATCGAGGCCTTCTTCCCAACTCTAGCCGTTGGCCAAAACCTCAATTCCCGTCGCCTTGGTGAGTCCCAAGCCGATTCCTTGCACCAACCTCTGAACCGTACGTGGGTCGAATTTCTGCCTCATACAGCTCAGGCCGAAGACCAGGGAAGCTGAGGAGAGATGGGGAGACCCAACTGCTGCCGGTCAGGATGGACATGAAAGGGGTGGGGATAAAAAACAAACCAACCCAGCAAGAAAACTTATGCGCTTTAGCAACAAAGCACTCATCCCTTGCTTGTTGCTTCGCGTTCTTTCCATAACTAATCCTTGGTTTAACTAAATAAGTAAAGAAAATTGGCCCTCTCTCTTCGTCTCAGATCGATGGATCTTCTCGATTGGAAGATCTCCCTTATAGATAATACACATTCCAGTTGACCGAGCCTAATGCTAGTTGTTTTCTTTCACTGGGTCCATGTCGGAGAGGGCAGTCGTTACACCATTCATGCAGGTCACTACTTGTGCGACAAGGAATTTCGCTACCTTAGGATAGTTAGAGTTACTGCCGCCGTTTACCGGGGCTTCGATTCAAAGCTTATCACACTTCTCCTTCCGACCTTCCATCACCAGGCAGGTGTCAGACTCTATACATTGTGTTACCACTATCATCAAACATCAAAACATTTTCCATTTTCATTTCCATCGTTCATGCAAGGTACTAAAATAAGAAGGGGATCACTTCACGCGCTAGCAAGCAAATGTGTTAACTCACGAGACGAGGCCAACGATATATATGTCTATAGTGAGGTTTGCGAACTATCTAAATAGAAAGACTTGCCCTTGCCGCGAGCAGGTAAAAGGGCAAAGGAATACTTGAGCAACGGAATTGCTTTCTTTAAGCCATCCAAGTTCGGCAGACTTGTACAAGTATTCCGTGGTGAAGCCAACCTCCATAGAATACATGATTTTCACCAATGGTTTGATGCGCTACTGTTAATCAAACAAGATAATCCTTCAGCATACAAAAGGAACAAATATGGGGAGATAGGGTCACCTTGACAGATGCCTCTCGTTGGCTTAAACTTCTCCAATTGGCCACCATTGAAAAAGAGACCAACGTCACACATTTTATCACCTTTTCCACCCATAATTGGTGGAAACCAAGCATGTGCATAATAGCCTCGAGAAAATTCCATTCAACCCGATTGTTTCAATTATTCATCTAGTTTCCGATGTTGTTGTTGATGATGTTTTAGTAGCTTCAGGTAGGTAGATGTAGACAGGTACCTTTGATGTTTGAACTTATTAGCGATTTTGCTATTAGCAGAGCTTCCTTTTCTAAGTCTGATCTCTATGGAACAAGTCTTCGACAGGAAGAATAAATGGGTTGGGACTAAACCAATTCACATGGAAGAGGTGGATCTCAAAAAAATGGATCCTGTAGCATATAGAGCTATTTCAAGTGTGCTGAAGGAGAACGAATCTCTTCGTAAGGAATTAGCTAGTAAGCAAAAAGTTGCTAGTAAGTCTGATACTGATGGGAAAAAGAATGATAATTGTGAAAAAAAACTTGCTCGTGGGGATTCCTTCCCACAACATGAGACTTTCTTTCCAGCTACATCAACCAGAGTGGGAAAAGCCTTTCTGATGAGTTTTCCCCGGGCCGAGGATTAGATCAATCTGTCGTCAAGCAACGAAAGGCAGTAGATAAGGGTGGGTTGCATGAACTTTGCCTTTGCAAATAAGTCAAGCTGATCAGGTAGTCTTTTAGCTTGATTAGTGGCGCATTTCGGCACGAATTGCTGGCTTTCTTTCTTCAGCTGATGAACTTTCTGTGGCAAGGGAGATATTAGCAACCCTTTTTAGTTAGATGCAGAGGAATGCATTTTACCTCGCCTTCTCTTTGCTCTGGACAGGAGCGCTAATGGACATGGGGAGGGAGCAGGCAAAGCATGTCGTTCATAATGGAAATAAAGACACCACTACTTCACCTCTTTGTTGGACCGCCAGCACGAACACAGTGGTCTCTGACCAGGACCAGGGGAAGCTTATCATAATGGGCTTCAACAAGGGGTTTTATTTGTTCTTTGAGCAAAAAGATAAAGATCGGATAGATTCAAACCGCAATTGCAATGGTAATCACTACTATGCCAGCCCAAATTATGATATTCACCAACTTGGATTTGGTTCTCTTGCAAAAATCGCGAGTTGCAAAGATGAAAACCATGAAAAGCAAGATCCCGAATAAGAAAATAGAAACCGAGGAAACCACAAGAGTGAAGACTAGTAGAGTCTCGTATTTTGTCATTCTTTGCTCCTTTTCACTCAATGATTCTACCTAAAGGTACCTTCTCAACGTAGATGCAGGGAGTAGAAAGGTTGATCCAAATTTATTGTTGCAGCTATACATTCAATGTAGAAGAATTTGAATTTTAGAATCGAAGGTTCATAATATAAGACTTCTCGGCTCTTATCCATTTTTCTATTTTTTTTAAGAATGAACACATGATTCAATTTGGCAGACAGAGTAGTAAGGATTTCATCAAAAATAGTGCGCTCAATCCATTGCTTGTTTGGATAAGAGTTCATAAAAGGCACTAGCCAGTTTCAAGGTCTGGAAGGGAAAGGAAAGAGCTAGGTAGCACCACCAGATGTTCAACAAGGTGGAAATTCTCGTATTTCGTATGTACATGTTCCTGCAGCTCGGATGAGTATAGTTATTTATATCGCGGCAGCTATAAACAGTTCCATGTTCCCATTAACAAAACATCCCCTTTTTCTTCGCTCTTCCGGAACCGGTACAGAAATTGGTGCTTTTTTTTTACTTTGTTTACGTTAGTGACTGGGGGCGTTTCAGGGAAGGCCTATGTGGGGTACCTTTTGGGTGTGGGATGCTCGTTTAACTTCTGTATTCATCCTGTTTCTTATTTACCTGGGTGCACTGCATTTTTCAAAGCTTCTTGTCGAGCCGTAGCAATCTTAGGACCTCACTAATCTCGAGCATGTCTTGGCTCCGTGAATCCTTGGCCAGAACTCCTTGACGTCGTTCAACCAAAGCTGCCATCGCTGCGGAGTCACTCCAAGAGACAAGACCGTTGTTCCAACCTCGCCAATGCCTGTCAAACACTTGGTGAGCACTCTGGAAGCCTTAGGACCAACATGCATGCACTGACGTGGTTGGAAATGAGCTAGAACCGCACATGCACTTCCATGCCGAAACAAGCCGCTGCTTCTACCGCTACTGCCACTTATTCTGACCATCTCAGGGCGTGTTTAAGCCACTGTTGGAATGGCCTGGAGCTGCTGCACTTTTTTGCTTTTGGCCGCACTTCGGGATTCGCTGTCGTTCATCGATGCCGCCACCTGGAAGTTCACCGGTGCTACTCACCGTCGCCGCTCGTCGTGTCGAAGCCGCTGACATGTGGGATCAGCATTTAAACGCGTTAAGGATGAGATTAGAAAAAGGTTTAAAACTTGCAAGGTTAAAACTGTAAAAATAGTTAGACTTACATGTGGACGCAAGGACTAATTTATGATTTAATAAAAATTGAAGTGCTCTTAATGAAGTTTGAAACTCCACGTGCTAGGGACCTCAGGATTGAATTCTAGGTAACCGGAGGACCTCTTTATAAAAATTCACTCACTGACATGTAGGCCCAGAAATTTAAAATCTGAGAAAAATTGGAAAAATAGACTTTAGGCTTTTCTGTTAAACTAAATAATGGATTTCTACTTCAAAAATTCATACAATCTTCAACTTCAGTGAATCAAATTTTGATAAATTCATAATTTTATCCTCTTTCATTCTGTAAGGTGTAAATTGACAGAAACTGCCATCTAAAAATCCTTTAAAATAGAATACTTAAATAAAGCTTATATAAAGACCAAGAAACTTAATAAATTAATATCTTTTTCATACAATAGAATAAAGTGAATATTCTTTCACTAAAATTCATCTAAACACAGAACCTAACTACTGTAGAAAATTGCATGCATTTTAGAGATATTTGAATTTTTGCATGATTTGGTGTTTACACGATATCGTTAATTATTTTTAGAGGAAAATCCCGTTGACGGTGAGAAAGTTGATCTCGACACTAACCAGGGAGAAGAGGTTCAGCAAGGCAAGTGTTTTTCCCCTCTCCCTTGACCATATTGCAACCTATGATTTGGGGCAAAATGTGTTGATTTATAAAGTGCATGCTTAATTGAAGTATTGATATTTAAATTGTTTAAAAATGGTAGAGTTAACCTATTGTTGCATATATCTTCTTGAGAATTACATTTCTCCTATTGTAACCATAGGATGGGTTAAAGTACTTTTCTTGTACTCAATTGGGTTAAATATATAAGTTTATATGTATGTATGCTTAACTGTGCTTAGAGACTTCTATTTAATGTTGTCGCAAATTTTTAAATCTAAGTTTGAGGATTTAAACTTTCTAAACAGGGGTATACTCCCAAATTAATTGTGAAATAAAATGATGAAATCTTGGTTTTTAAACTCGGGCGGCAAGTGGTATACATATGTCATAGTTGTATACCGATAGGGGGAGTGTTCGCCTGGATTGATTAAGGACTGAACTCTTTGTCACCATTTGTGTTTATAGTACATCCACATGTGTTAGTATGGGATAACCTTAGTTGAGAAGTTGTTGTGATCTAATCTTGCATTGGGAGGCCGTTGTAGTATGAGCTAGTCTTGCTTGATAGTTTATAGGAACTACTCATGTATATCGCGAAGGAACGGGTGTTCACTTAGCGGCACGAGCGTCTAAGTATGTTCAATATAACAGTGTAGCGCCTCGTGGGTTGTTTCGCCATGACATCAGGTTCGGTAGGCCAATCATCCTGACGACACTAAGTATCTGGACTTAGTGTGGAGTTCTCACTCACCGTGCTCATGCAAGGTTAGATCATAGGCAATGGACTGGCTTCGTCGCAGATAGTAAAACAGGTACTCTTTGGTATCGCGTGGCTTGTTGTTACATGATTACTATTATGTGTCATGTGGGTAAAGATGTATGAACTTTGCAAAGTAGGAACTAATCGGTTTGCCGTGCTCGCGATTATGGGCGGCATAGTGAAGTGTCATGAGTATAGTTTTGAATATTTCTAAATGCTTTCAAACTTGATTCTTTAAAAATATGAGATCTGATATTTGATTTGGAATTATGAAATTACTATCATGGAGGATAGTAAAATTGCTCTATATATGTATTTGCTTATGCCATGACAACTTACTATGAGTTATGATGAAATTATTCTATAAAGGCTATTGAAAAAAAATGTTGCCAACTAAAACTTGCTTTATGCAAAATTTAGCTACACCACAAGCTCTCCTTGATATACCATTGTATATAGGATTTTTGAAATTGCCTTGCTAGTAATTATTAGATAATTTATTGACACTTGATCTTGTTGTTGCTATTATTAGACTTTTGTGCAGATGATGAGTTGCCTAGTGATGAGTGCTACGTTGCGGGTGACGATGATTTCTAGGATAGTTCTTACTAGGGGTTATCCTAGTCAGTATGCTTGTGGGTCTTTAGGTAGACAAACTTCCGCATAACTCTAAATAAATTTGGCCTGTCGGCCTATGTACCTGTACTAGTTGTAAATTATCTAGCTGTACTCATGTATCCTTATGTACCCTATATGTGTGGTGTCTTAGCTAAGATGAAAGTGCCTTTCCTAGGGCTAGTTTTGCATCAGTATTGATTTTGAACAATTGAAATCCTCGCTTGGTAAACTCCTCGTAGATCAGTCTCCATTGTATGTAGTTTCCTAGTCGCCATCATCGAATGGTTTGATGAGCATGCAGCGGGTGTGTGTAACATCCTAAAAATCCGTTTAAGAAAAATATGTAAAATTTTAAACTTTTAAAAACTTTTTGCATCATGCCGTATCTTTGGTTGCTATGCTTGTGATCTGTTAAAATTTAATGCAGATAAAGTAACCAACAAACCCATGATAATTAAAAAGACTAATGCATCAACCGAAAATATCTAGAGAACAAGAACAAACAAAAGGAAATTAAATAAATATTCATTTAATTTCCTAACCTCATCCTTTGAATAATACAAAGGAAATAACTGTCAGCCCTTAAAATCACAAGTAAATGGAAATTAAATACCCATTTAAGTTCCAAACCATAGTGCACACATCACCATAACCAAGCTTTTAAATGAAACCAATGAACCCTAGCTCTTGAAACCACCTAGGAAAAAATTCCCAAATAATGGAAAGTATTCATTAAAAGCTAATCAATAAATTTTGAACTCACAAGTAAATTAATTCTCTATATAAATAAAAATAAAGCTTTCCTTTTGAAGGAAAGATGAAAAATCGAACTCAAAATTTGAATTCTCAAAGTTTTGAGAAGGAGCAAATCAAACCCTAGATGAGTCCAAATTCAAAACTCTCAAATATAAATATAAAATCACCTATCTAAATTCTCCAAAAATGCAAGTCCATATCTTCCTCTCTTGGACTCAATCCTCCTTTCCCCCGAGCCTTGCCCACGTTCCCTCCACCCCTCCCCATCTCTCTTCTCTGGGCTAGGCCCAGCTCGGCCTCGCCCTGCCCCCTCCTTGCCTCTCCTGGCCTCGGCTGACCTCTGCCCCAACCCAGCATCACCATCCCTCTGGCCCACCACCTCCCTCAGCCCAGCTAGCCCACCTCGCCGCTGGCTACAGCCAGGGCAATGACCGAGCCAGCCGCCGCCCGCTGTGCCCCGCACGCGCACGTGTCGTGCTCAACCCAATGTCACGTCGAGCCGCCCCCCCCACCCATAGCCGTCTGCTGGAGAAAAATGGCCAACGGATCGAGCAGCGCAAGCCGTGCGCCCATTGCCGTCCCGCTGCTCACCGTGCCGCTGTGCATCCCCTCGCGCATCTCCCTCCTCGTGCCGGGATGCGACACAGCCACGCCTACGAGTGTCCTGTCCGCCACAAGAGGCCAGGGACAAGTCGAGTCACCATTAGGAGACCGACAACCTGCCTGCCCTAGCTTTGCCCCGACGAGACCGCGCTAGAACCCTTGCATCAGCCGCCCTGAATCTAGCCGGCTGTAACAAGACGAGCCACGGCTACGAATCAGGCCGGCCCCGCAATCACGCGGGCGAGCAGGCCACCCATGCTCCGGGCACCAGTGACGCCATCGTCGTCCTCTCTAGCCTCGCCCTGTCGCATCCACAGCAGCACGCCGGCGCTCTCGAGCGTCCACCGATCCGCTGCATGCAACAGGACTGCGACCCCCTTCGGACCACCTCGTCGCAGCACTAGCCGTGTCGCTCCAACCGCACTGCGACAACCGAGTCACACCAAGATGCCATACACTGCCTGCGCTCTTGCGTCGCTATCATACACTGCCTGCGCTCTTGCGTCGCTATCATCACTCACCGCTCACGCACGCGCCTGACAGGGCAGCCAAAGGATCGCCGCCGCCTGGCTACCATCGGACCGAAGGGCGCATGGATGTCGAGACCACCATCGGACCTTCGCAAGTCAACTCTCTCCACCCACGCGGCCAGGCTCTGCCATCGCCATACCACCCTCGCCTTGCCCCGCAAGCCTCACAGCGCCTATAAATGGAGGCCGAACCCACTGTCGAGCACCTAGTGGGCAAGCTTTTGCCATGAACTCGCCGGCATCCCAAGGCAGCTCCGCCCTGCCCAACCACCGCCGGGCTCTACTCCGCCATCGCTGAGGCCACGCGTGGTCCCGCGCCCAAGCTAGACCGGTAGAATCCTGTGAAAAAGAGAAGGCCGTCCCTGCCCAGCGCGGACCCGGAGCGAACAGCGCCGCACACAAGCATGGCGCGAACCACCCCTGCTTCGTTCCGCCTCGACAACGAACCGCCATTCCACCGCCTCGAGACAAATACCGGTCAGTCCTCTCTCCATTCTCCTTCTCCATTCCCCTAGGACACTCACCATCGAAAACCCACTCGGATTGCGCCACCGTGCCACCGCAATCCGAGCGCCGCCTTACCTCCTCCTCAACGCCGCCGCCCACCACGGCATGCTGTCCCCGCCTTGGTTCGTAGGGGTGAATCGTTCCCCCTCACCATGGCGGAGCCCCTTCGCGTGTCCCCCTGGCCGAAATCCCGCTAGGCCGTCCTATTTTTGCCGGCAACACTGAGCACGGCCGGCCACGGCCATTGACAGCCACGAGCTTCTGCCTCCACAGTCGCCACAAGCTCCCCCAGGCCGAGATCGATAGGGGGAGACTTTCTCCGCACCATTTCGAACTTTCCCCTAGCTCCCCGGCGGCTGGAGCTCGCCCCTCCACCAAAATCGCTGCCCATCCGAAGCTCACACCACTGCCTTGCCGCTGCACCCAGCCAAATTGGCTCCAGCGCGTGTGCCACCACCGCCGACCACCCACGGACGGCGCTTCTCGAAGACCCCTTCCACCTCTAGCCACCGCCGGCTCGTCGCCATACCACCGCCATCGTCCCTCCGCGCTTCTCCCTGCATCGCCGTGGGTAGTGAGGAAGAACTGAGGAAGGGGATGGGAGGGGAATTATTTCCTCACCCCAGGGACTGACATGTGAGCCCTGTCCTGAGATTTAATGAAAATGATTAAAGGATAAAGTATTAGTTTGACATATGGAGCCCACTCAATTAAAAATCTATCTAAAATATTATTAGGACTTTCTCTCACTGGCCAATGAGCCCAAGGCCCCTATGGGTCAACTGGGCTAGGTCAGACTTTGACCTGGGCCCCACCTGTCAGTCACATGTATAAGAGATAGGAACCCCATAGTTGCAACCCCCTTTGCCTAGTAATCCATTAGCAAACAAGACGTGTGAGAAGTCCTTAGGTTTGTTTTCCATCTATTTTATTGGTTGATTGCATTTGGATATTACTTGAATATTGGTTTCCTCGCGGTCTATAGAATCTGTTAGTGTTAGTCGAGTGGCAACGTGTGCAGCTTTCTAGAGATGAAGGTTGATCAAGAATTATTATGAAGAATAAGGACTATCTAGAGCAGGCAAGTCACCACATCCCCCTCATTGAGTATTTTGATCCTAGTTTGCGAATTTATTTGTTTGTGAAATAAATTGCATGATTGTTAAAATGCGATCCCAATTATTGATTATGCCACCCTTGTTTGAGTATCTTGTTCCTTGAAGCTATGATATTAATCGAGTCCCTAGTTATATTTAATATGCAATGCTTAGCCATGCCAAGTTGTACTTGGGTGATTAAATCGCCCTTCCTCATGTCTTAAATAAAATGGGACGATTGATTTGGCAATCACTAGGGTTATAGTGATTGGCGTGGATGGAGACATGTAATTCCATCCATGCGTATAATGAGGAACCATTGCGCAAACCAAAAACAAGGAAAAACTATTTCGACCGGGGTGGCGGGAAAGAAATTGGGTGGTTCTAAGAACGGCAAGTGCCGACCCTGGTTAATTAAGGACCGAGTCAAGAAGCTATCTAGGAAATGAACAAAGTACGACCGTATCTCTCGTATGGGTATAGACCTGGAGGATTAGGTAACCCAAGTGGGGCGGCACCCTAGTCATGGTTGGTTCTGCACACGAAGAGTATGATGTTATGAAGTGTTGATATATGTATTGTGATGATAAATGTCGATGAACTTAAAATGCACTATATATATATATATATATATATATATATATATATATATATATATATATATATATATATATATATACCTCCTAGATCTCTCGGGTTCTAGGACTCCTCTCACCACTAACTCGAGGCGTTGGGTGCTAAGGCTGCATGAGGGTTCATAGTCCTTAAAGCGGGTGCAGCAATGCAAGGGAAGCCGAAAGACCAGGCCATGACAGGTCTCATGTGTTGGGTAGAGTCACGGGTTGCAGGTAAAGCGTACATCCACTGCAATGTGAGTAAATCAATCTATTCGAATAGTTGTGCTTGCGATTAACTGAGCGCTGGGACTTGTACTACTCTTGACTAGACTTATAATTTTCTAAAATTTATTGATGGGTGGTTGGGATTACGGGACGGTGATGATTTGGATGGCCATGGCTATTGTTCCTTAGGAGGCAATGGGACAATGAGTCATAGAAACTGCATGATCAACGGTGGCAAGTCATTTTCGAGGCGGTCTCGGGATTGACAGATAAAACCTTCGTTGAGCAAACATTACGATACTAAAACTATTTTTAAGTCTAACCCGCTAGGTCATAGGTATTTATAAAATGGATCTCAAAATTGGCTTTACGCAAAAATAACCTCAGCCCCTCTTTGATTACCCTGTGCATAAGAAGCATATTTACGTGGTGGCTTGTTGAGTATCTATGTACTCATAGTTACTCAATTACTATTTTTAGTAGAAGAACAGGCTGGAAAAAAAGACCTTGCTATTTTGTTTTGCATACTTAGCAGGATGGACGGAGTGCTAGTTGGCTAGGTCACAGCCCTAGTCAACTGCCTGTGGGCATGACGATTGGACCCTACCACTACTCATTTTCTATTTGCTGTTACTCTGATAAGGTGCGGCCATTTAGACCTTAATAAAGGTATAAACTCCTCTAGTCTCATTTCAATTCGTACTATGTTATGAGCTAGCTATGTTTGGTGTGTACTAACTACTGATCCAGGGATTGGTACAGGGAAACACAATAGATTTTCGGTTTTCAAAACTTGGGGCTGACAGAGTTGGTATCAGAGCATAGGTTGACTGTAGGTCGAGACCTTAGTTAGACTGGCCATTAGATTAAGGACATATATTTTTGGAAAACCTATGTTGAACATAAAAATGATGCGCAAAACCTTCAAAAATTGATTTATCTCGTCTTCCTTAAAAACCCTCTCTGGTCTAACTCTCATCTTCTCACCTAAATCCATTGTGCTCTCAACTCCTCCTTGATAATCCATCCTCATCTACTTCATTTGAATCGAAAAATGAACGTTTCTACGACCTCTCGCCCCTTTCAAAAATTAAGATTTGAAGATTAAGGGAATGTTGTAGATCAAAATATTAAGGTTGCTCTAGGACTGTAATTATGAGTTAATCAGAACCCCTCTTCTTTTACGATTAGACGTACTGCATCATGTCAAATTATTTATAAAGAAAATATCAAATCACCAAACTATGTAGGATTAGCTGCCTACCCCCTTGGTAGAATACCCTCTCCTAACGTGGACCTTATTGGAAGACATCGACGAAACCATCATCTACCCAGGAATGTAAACCGGACAAGAGCTAAATGCAAGCAAATGAGCATGATATCCTGCAATCAGACTAGTAGTCAAGCATGAACCACGGCCTTTGAGAAGGATACACAAAGGAACCTCGGAACAGATCACCTTTTTAAGTACCCGGATCTAGGGTTGGAACCAAGTAGACAATGAAGCAGGAGACTCCAAACCCTAGACATCTATGGGAACCAATAAAGGAAGCCGCCTACCTAATTAGGTATGAGGTATTATGCTGCCACATAACCTCCAGTCCTTGGAAAGAGTATCTAAACCATATATTTTAAGGGGGGTAGCCACCGACAAACCCCAAGAGCGGCTACACTTAAACCACAAAGAATGGGCAGGTAGCAGGAAAAGCGGAACCCCTAGTCAATAGAAACCATATAGAAGGATACCCAGCCTTGGGACCCTTAACTAAATTGACAGGCTACCTTTTTGCCTAGAAATTGTTGAAGCTTCTCTGACCCTAGTCATTGAAAAGCAACCGAACACTTGGACACTAAGGATAGTTGAGGGCAAAGCTAAAGGAAATTAGCAATATGGCTCTAGCCCCTTGCCATAATAACAACAAATGCCAACACCAGACTAGGATATACCATGGAGAATATAATAGTAGGATACCCACAACACCGAGAGTGTGGCAATACACCTAAAGATATATGAAGCAAGAGCAAGTGGACTAAGACAAATGGATAGACACCACCCAACCACACCAAGGAATTAGGCATTAGAAATGATCTTCCAGAAGACCCAACAACAATGGGTAGAAGAATCACCAAATGGGTAGACCAAAATGACTAAAACCAGGAAAATTTCGGACGAAATCTAGATCATAAGGCTCCATCAGTTTAATGAAAGTAGGCCTTCTGAATAAAATACCCCATGCTTACCAAAATCTTTGAAAAAGAATTAAGCTATAAAGAGCTAAATCATCATAAAATCACCAAACCGCTAGCCCAAAGTTGGTTAGCTAAGCAATTCCCACAGGAAATACCTCCCCTAAAGTCAAGAGAGCCACTAAACCAAAGGATCATAAGGATTTCCGATGAGGGTATGCTCATGGAAAACCCCAATGGAACCATAACACCGAACCCCTCCCAAGCAAAACACCGAAGAAAACCCCATAACAAATTAGATGACTCGAGAAGCACCCAAGGCTACACTACATGGAAAGAGACACTCCCAACAACGAAGGACGTTGTTGATGAATTTTGGATTAAGAAAAGAAAGATTAAACAGACCGAGGGGAAGGATAACACATCAGCATTATACTTCAAACCTAAAACTAAGGACAGGAGATGGACTCTGGCCCACTAACGTTCTACTAGAATTTAATTCTAGATGCCTTTCCTACCTTGCTTCTTAAGCTTGGTAAACTTTAATCACTAACCTAAAGATGTCACATAGGACAGCAAGATAGTGAGCTTGGAGATGTAACTAGAAAAGGACAGCCCACCTAGCTTGAAGAATTCACCATCAGTGGCAGAAGACCAACTCCTCAATAAATGCCCCCAAGACGATGAAGACACCCACACTAACCCTAGAGGAGAAGCACTGGCCTTCGCAAATAGGCAAAAGATAGAATTGCACCAAGAATTCCTAGCCGCAGCGGACCCAGGCATGAACCACTTAAATGGACAAGGAAGGCTGAACCCAAACCGCACGGTAACCAGAAGGAATACAAACAACATCCCAGTGTTTGGTGACCAAGTTCAGCACCCCTTTGGCAACACACCCATTATCTACCCAACCAGGAGGAGGGATGCCTGTTTTGGGTGTGGTCAGTCAAGACACTTCGTTTGTGACTGCCCAAACAGAGGACGAGTTCGGATACCCAGTGGAAGTGCCCTTCACCCGAACCATGGCCGACAACCCTACTGGATGGGTAAAGCACTAGTATGCCCTAAGGACAGTCGATGCTATACCTGCGGGCAACCCGGACATTTCTCAGTATATGGTGCACCCAAGACCCAAAGGAGGGCCAACACGAACCATGTGAGGTTGATGGCACTTCTAACAGATAACAGAAGACTAGGGCGTGCAATCGTTGTGGAGAGATTGGGCACTATACTCGAGACAGCACCGCCAACTGCCCTAACTACGAAGGAGATCATGAATCAGGAGAATGCCCCGCAGCCAGTATCACCTGCTTCCTATGCGAAGGGACCGGACATGTTCCCAAGGAATGCCGCCTGAAGTACCTACCTAGCGGGATGGTAGAGATTCAACGGATAGTTCTTCGTCTCGTGAACAAGGCTCTAGCCTCAGACAAGACCAACAACCCTAGTGACAAGTTCCTCTAGTTCTAAGTAGTTTAACCACGTCATAGTGCTAGTAGTTAGCACCCCCAACCCTATAGGCCCAACCGAGCCGTTGCAACCTAGTTAATCAACCCTAATCTCGAGGACGAGATTTGTTTAAGGGGGGCTAGGTTTGTAACATCCTAAAAATCCGGTTAAGAAAAATATGTAAAATTTTGAACTTTTTAAAAACTTTTTGCATCATTCCGTATCTTTGGTTGCTATGCTTGTGATCTGTTAAAATTTAACGCAGATAAAGTAACCAACGAACCCACGATAATTAAAAAGACTAATGCATCAATCGAAAATATCTAGAGAACAAGAACAAACTTAACCTCATCCTTTGAATAATACAAAGGAAATAACTGTCGATGTTTTGTATCGGCAATAAGAATATGGTGCTACTCGTGAGACCTAAACTTGATGGATTACAAAGTAACACGGAACAATTTATACTGGTTCAGGCCTTCGAGATGAGATAATACCCTACGTTCAGTTGTGGTGTATTGCCTTTGAGGTTTCTCTGGTGAGATTGTTCTTCTCTTCTTTTGCCCTCAAGGGGCGCCCTGCCTCCCCTTATATACCGGGTGACAGGGTTACAAGACAAGAATCCCAGTCGGACTTTGACCAAGGGATTTCCTTCTAAGAATACAACGTGCCCAATTAGGACTATATCCTTTTCTTGTCGTACAAGGTAATGTATGCCGAGTCCTATTGTATCCCTAATTACAAGGTTAGGCACATCCTCTGTCCAAGTGGCCCTAATGCTTCTCATGAGGTACCCAAGGCCCATGGCCTCCACAGCAGCCCCTGAGACCTTCATAGTTGAGTCACAGCTGATGCCAAGTGCTAATCCTCCACGGTGAAGAATTCCCGAGTGCATTGCTCCCGAGTACTCTTTGTCCGAGTGCTTCTTCTCCCGAGTCTTGCTTCATGTCAGCTGGCAACGAGGCTATGAAGGGCTTCATGAAAAAATATGAATAGTGTGCGCCAAATAGGCACACCTATTAGGTGTAGCCCCCGACTTTATGCTTAATTGTGAAATAATTAAACATAAAGTCAAAGATCTTTATCCTTTCAATCTTTCCCGAGTAGTATATTACATGGAATTTAGACTCTTCAGCATCATGTCAGCTGAAAGAATTTTTGCTGAGGGCAATTTTTGGCTAAGCATGTAAGCCGAGTATCACTTTTTGGATTTTAACCCAATATGTGGTCAGGTGTGCTTGAGAGATACCTACATCCCTAATTTTAATGGAGACCAGCTGTTGATCCTTATAAGGATATATCCTCAATACCTCAAAATAATCAAGATACCCGAATGTATACACCCGGCTATAGGTTTAGTATGAAGCACATTTGATTATTTAATCGGTTCTTGTAAAATAGTACCTGCATTGTGATTTTAACGCGACCAGCGGGCGACCCAATAGGGCATGCTATTTAAGAACTCATATCTTTTGCCTACTACCGAATAAGTTGGCCCAAACCGACATACCTGTGGAGGCCATGGGCCCCGAGTACCTCATGACAAGCATATGGGCCACTCGGACAGAGGATGGGCCTAGCCTTGTAATTAGAGATATGATAGAACTCGGCAGACTTAGTAGGATGGACGGAGTGCTAGTTGGCTAGGTCGCGGCCCCAGTCAACTGCCTATGGGCATGACGATTGGACCCTACCACTACTCGTTATCTATTTGCTGTTACTCTGATAAGGTGCAGCCATTTAGGCCTTAATAAAGGTATAAACTCCCCTAGTCCCATTTCAATTCGTACTATGTTATGAGCCAGCTATGTTTTGTGTATACCAACTACTGATCCAAGGATTGGTACAAGGAAATACAATAGGTTTCCAGTTTTCAAAACCAGGGGCCAACAGTGTGATTGGTAAGTTATCTTTGTCGAGTTCTTCTTCTGTTCACTACTTGGTATTTCAGGTGTTATATTGGTGAACATTTGGATGCGGTCATGTACGCGTGAGGATAGGTGGCTATTATGCGTGTATGGATCCCACCTATGAGATATCACTGTGACATGCAAAAGAATGTCCAGTAATATAATATTTGGGATACTCGACAAATATTGATCCATGTTGTAGTGAGAGAGCGAGAGGGCTGTATTGGGGAGTCAAGGATGGGCATATTATTTGTATCTAGATTCAAAATTAGTAGTTGCACCGTAATTTTAATACGTACGTCAGGCTATGCATCAAAAATCAACAACCAGATGTCAAGAATTGATCTGAAACAGGAGATGAACTAGATTTAGAGAGCTATGGATTTTTCTGGAGTTAAGATCTGTGACATACACATGGATGTGTGAGGCCCATGGTTGCTCTATTAGGTGGTAAAAGTGAAAAGCAGAAGTGAAAAAGACTTAAAAACGGGTGAACCGGTAGAAACCCTAATAAGATGGTCTAAACCGGTCAAACCAGCCAACTGGTTGTTTAACTCGGTCACAACATTGTTTGGACGACACGGAGAGTTAGTTGGGTTCGTCAAACCATAGGTTTGCAGTGTAGATCAGCTCTATTCATCTTCCTTGGCTCAACCAAGGCAAGTAGAGGAGAGGAGCAGCATTCAGGCATTAGTTCCAATGATGGAACGATGGCGGTAGCAGGGCAGGCCGTGTCCCACGGCATGGCGAAGCTCACAATCCGATGGTGTAATTGGAAGGTGCGCGGAAAGCTTTGGCACTAATGAGGATACATACAGATATGTTCGTCAAATTCTTGAGGTTTTGCTAGTGAATTTAGAGGGAGCAATAGATTCACTTTTGCGTGGTTGACTGGATCATCTCTTGCGTCTGGTTTTGAAAATTTGTGGTGAAAGGTGCGTTGCATGGGCAGTGTGTTGTTTATCCGTTTGTCGAGTTGCACGGTGTATCTAGATCCTAGGTTAAGAAGGTCGAGCATCCCAGTATCATCTTGGTATCAGAGCGCTTGGTTGACTCGGTAGGATCTTGCAAACTTTTTCTACATATTGTAATTTCAATTCTAGATTAGTGTGGTAATACACTAGCAATTTGGAGTAGTGTTGGATGAGATGTTTGTTCATTAGATTCTTCTTGTTGTTGGTGCTGTGTTGCACTAGATGGAGTGATTCTGAGTTGTAAATTGAGTTTGTACTTATCAGTTGTGTCGTCGAGTCTGTAACTTTTTTTAGTTGTGTGTTTGGCCGAATCCATGTGGGAATGGCAGCATGGTTAGCTACAAATTTGTGTTGTCATTCGTCGTCACCTTCTTCTTCGTCGTCGACCAAAGCTTCACCAATCGGCACAAGTTGAGGACGACTCGTTTTGAACAAGAGGAGAATGATGAGGATTACATGCAGATCTGTTCGTCAAATTCTTGAGGTTTTGTTGGTGAATTCAAAGGGAGCAATAGATCCACTTTTATGTGATCGAGTGGATCATCTCTTGCGTGTGGTTTTGTGAATTCGTGATGAAAGGTACGTTACATGGGCAGCGTGTTGTTCATCCGTTCGTCGAGTTACATGGTGTAGCCAGATCCTACATCGAGAAGGTCGGACCGCTCTTGGCCATCTTGAGGAACGGACCGATCTGGTTTCAGGTCATGAAGAGTGACGTCGTGTGATCTGTTTCCTTTTGGGTCTCCAATCCCACTTGTGGCGGACGACGGACAAATGTATGGAAGCACTCTATATTTTTTTAAGTATATGAAAGTAGATACTTTATGTTGAGAAATAACTTAAAGAGTAATAAAAAGTAATCCTTCCTCTCATAAATATATTTCCCCGATGAATATTTTGCTTTTTCATTTTAAAATATATTCGAGGCATGGTTCTATAATTAATGAAAAGCCAAGTAATTAACTATGTAACTAAATAGTAACTCCCTATGAAGGCTTGATGGGTGCAAATCTTACAATAGAAGAATAGATGGAACATTCTCTCACCTTGAGTCTTGCGCAGGGAGAGGAATTAGGTCAACAAAGAAGGTCATGGCATCAAGGAGGTGATGACAGGAGTTGGGGCCACCAAGTCTTTTATTTGGCATGGATGGACATTGTTCGGTTCAACCTCTGTTTCTCTTTTTCTCTATCATGTGGGCCGTGGATGTCGTTTCCGGCTTGATGTTGACCTTGCATATGAGGATCATATGGCATGCCCATGTGGCGTCATTTAGTGGGTTTAAGGGCTATATTAAACCATGTGACAAATTTCGAGAACTTACTTGGATAATATGAAACGTCAAGGACTGAAGTGACCCTGAAGCGAAAGTTCAAGGACCATATTGGCTAATCACCCTTTTTTTCTTCCTGGAATTCTCCTATGGATCTCCATTACCCATAATGGGTTAAGTTTGCCTAACCAAAGAGGGAACTTCAGCTTAGGTCACCTATATTTACCAAAGCTGTACAACGAGCTAGGGCTTGGCATATCATTGTCATTAAGAGGTTGATCCAATTTGAACTTTAAGGTTCTTCACGTCATCAAGACCTACCAATAGTTTAATTTACTAGTTGGGATAACTTTGACCCAATGAATTGATACAAATCTTAATTTTTTTTATCCCATTTCCTATTTGCTCAACCTTCTTCCTCAATTCCCCGGGCATATAAAACTCCTCATATCTTGTGCTTCAGGGCATGCACAACATCAATTAGTAGAAGAGAGCGAGGGAGGAGATGTGGGGGATGGACTCTCCACTAAACATCGATGTGAGACGCAATATTTAAGGGAGCAACCAATTTCAGGGAGAAAATAGGCATATCAAAGGAGCTAAGGATAATAATAAAGGCCTATTAAAATGAATAAAATATAATAGGTATTAGTTGGTAGAGGCCCAACTATTGTATGAGTTATTTTAGAAGGTAGGCTCTTGATAACTTGCAAGACTTGGGAGATTGTGTTGGGCTCAACTGATGAACATGCCCTCACATATCTCTATATTTTCTCTCCCCTTCACATTTGTAAGCATTTTTGTCTATGTGGTGTGGTAGTGCTATGAGCCCAGGTCATTTGTTACCTTTGTAAAGCCTTACCCTAGGATATAGTATTACATGTACTTTTTCCATCTCAAAATATAGGACGTCACAGTTTAAGAAAAAACAGCATTTAAAAATTTTGACTAATAATTGATCTAACAATATACTCTCTTAGGTTTTTAATGTTTGACGCTACCGACTTTTACACGTATGTTTGACCATTCGTCTTATTAAAAAAATTATGTAATTATCATTTATTTTGTTATGTTTTTTCTATCATTAAAGTTATTTTAAGCATGACTTATATTTTTATATATTTATACAAAATTTTTAAATAAGACGAATAATCAAACTTACGTCTAAAAGTCAACGACGTCAAACATTAAAAACCGGAAGGAGTATATGTTGTCATGTATGTGATATCATTATATTAGTATTTGAAAGTATTTTTCACATAATGTTTTTTATAATTATTAATGATATATTATTAAATAAATTAATGGTTAAAATATAATGTTATTAGAGACCGTGTAAAAAAACAGCTCATATACAATAGATTAGAGCCAGTTCATCCGTATATGATTCTCTTACAATGTCATCCTTTCACACCTCAACAGTGAGTTAAAATATCAACATGCCAGCTCTGGAAAGAGTGCTTTATATCAACTGCTCCCTTCGTTATTAAATAATTGATAGTGTTGACTCTTATTCAAACTTTGAACAATTATTTCATTATTTTGTTTTGTAGGCTAAACTCATATCGTTAGGTTAATTTTGCATCTTAATTACTCTCATAATAGTGTATTTTAAGTAATTAATAATTTATTGTGGAGAAAGTTGTGGCCAAAGTGACTATATTACAGTCAACTCTATCTATTATTTAATAAGGATGTAGTACTATTTTACCTAGGTTCTTGACCTGTTGATGTATACTTACATCACCCATAGGTGACCACTTGCAGGACCAACAGTATTGCAAGCACAGTACTCCTTTTGCAAAAGCTTGACACAGAGCTTTCTGTCTTCCATTCTTCCTTGCAATCCATTCGCAAAGCGGACACTTGGAAATTCCGTGTAACTGAAACTCCACTCACGGAACTGTTTTTAACTTCTGAAATGAGCACTATACGATGTCGAGCCCTGTCGCATATTGGACTGTATTTGATGGATTCATCTCTTTTCTTGCCCTAGCAGCCTTATCAGCAGCATTTATTTAGAGGTAACATTCAATAAAATGAGTAGTAAATTAAGTTAACTTCACAGTTTATATTATACAAAAATTCAGGAGACAAATTCTGTAAATCCAACCTTTGAGTATGTATTCCTCAATGCTTTGTCCATCTCCTCATAAACATCCTTTATCGTTGGACGCCCTACGCTGGAATGCGCCACGCAGAGGACTGCGATTTTTAATATCAACACGAAATCTTCAATGTTAACCTCGTCTCTAATACGGGGGTCTATGAATTCATCCAGTGGTTTTTTCCCGCTCACCACATCTTTGGCCTTGATTCAGAAAAATAGTATGTGAAAAACAATCATATAATCATTTCAAAGATTGTGATTACAATAAAGAATGCTCCTGAGCTAGACTGACAACTAATTTTGCATTCAAATGTTGATATAACTAGCAAAGTATCCGTACATTGCACCAAAAAAAAAATAAAAATATAGGTTTTATTTTTCGTGATCTAAGCTCTAACGGTGGGAGATTGTCTAGGAGACCCACCTTCGAATCCTACATTGTAGTTGTTTTACTTATGTTTCCTCGTAACCTTGCTAGTCACATGGTACTATGCATACATACCAAAAGCGTACATGTGGATAGTGCTGAATTCAAGACCAAAATTTAGAGGTGCTAGTGAAAGATAACCAACACAAGACTATTGACTAAAATAAATGGTTTGGTTTGTATTGGTGTTTTTCTTGATCCTGATAACGTTATCAAGATTAAAATCTACCTGAGTCTTTATTAGTTAAATCATGTTGTCATCAGTACAGGAAAGTACCACTTGTAACATTGAAAATAACTACATATTATGCGTACACCATTTTATGCATATCTATAATAAATCAATGAAAAATGCAACAGTAATCAATTATAAACCTAACAAATTACACGTACCAAAATTGTAAAATTCAAAACTGCACGAGGACTAAGGATTAACAAAAGAAGAAACTTCTTTCTATCGGCTGATACTATAACCTCTAGCTACAATGTGAATCTGACGTTGTTGAGTTAATACCTCTTGCCTCAGTCCTTACTCCCTCGTGCCTCAATGCCGCACGACCAGCGCAGGCAGTGAAGCCTACCTATGCACACCGGCACGCGGCTGCCGAGCGGCCATGGAATTGATGGACTTTGGTAATTGACTCAGTTACATAATAAAAGCCACATGAGTCCAGTTATTGGTTAAACCAACGACAGATGAATACGCTACCGGATGGGTCTGCCGCGGCCCGCAGGTCGTGGCCAAATATTTCCGTCTTTGAGTTGATCGCGAAAAGAACAATGACGGACAAACGGAAACAATTTTAATTTTTATAATAGTAAAGAATTGTAGTAGGAGTATAAGACATGCATCCTAAAGGTATTTTTTTTTTACCTTCTTTGTAAGGGAATCCCGGGCAACAGTGTCAAATTCTATGACCTTCCTTCCTGACAGAAGCTGCAGAGCAACTACACCAAAACTGTAGATGTCACTGGCACAAGTGAGCTTGGAATGTGTGATGTACTCTGGATCCATGTAGCCAATGGTTCCCCTCACATCTGTGAACACCTTAGTCTCCTCCATTTGCAACATCTTCGCCAGCCCGAAATCTGATAACTTCGGCTCCATGCTCTCTGTCAGTAAGATGTTAGTGAGCTGCAAAATCAAAACAGGATTATCAGTGGGTAATGGTTTGATCAAACTTATGGTTCACATTGCTAGAATTTCAAAATCATTCAGTCTTATCCCCACCTTAATGTCTCTATGCACAATGCATCCATCAGGGTGTGTGTGAAGAAACCTCAAGACAGATGCACAATCCCTCAGAATCTTCACTCTTGTTGGCCAGGACAGCACAGAATCACTCCCTGAAATCAAGAAAAGAAGGAATCCCAAACATAACTGAACCTAAAATTTTCCAATAAATTTCAAACCAAAAAAAGAACTATTATTAGTTAAAGCTCAAAAAATTATTCTTACTTAGAAGGTTCTGAGCCAGGTTTCCATTGGCACAGTACTCATATACCAGATATTGGTCACCCCCATCATCACAGTATCCAAAGAGGCAGACCAGATTGGGGTGCCTCACCTTGGACAGGCCTTCCACCTCCCTCATGAAGGACCCCGACATGGCCGACTTGTGGATGTGCTTGATCGCGACAAGCTGACCGCTCGGTAGCACACCTTGGTACACCTGGCCTGCGCTACCGGAGCCGAGGCAGATCCTGCTGTTCGCGTAGTTTATCGCCTTCTCGATCTCACCTTTACTGAACTTGTACAGCCCTGACCACCTGTTGATCACCTCCCCATGAACATTGTTGTCTTATGGTTATGGAGAGTGAAAGTTAGTACATGATGTGGTGTAGTAGGATGATTGATATCTGAAGTTTATAAGAGTTTATGTAGGGCGATAGGGGGCTATCTACCTTGAGATGATCTTGTTGAGTCGATGGTTTCATCAGCTTTGCTCTTTTTCCTCAGGTATCTCATGAGTGCAATGATAAGAGCAATCACCATGACTGTGAAAACTATGACTACTGCAAATGTGCTACCTGAAAAAAATAGACAATAATATTTATATAGACTTTAATTATGATGCTGATGAACTGTACGTGCTGTGTTTAGAAAAGAATTGATGATCTTAGACTTACGTTTGATCTTGATGTATTCACCATCTGCGATTGTCAAGAAAGACGATTAGTAGGTGTATCCATTTGACTGTATTATACTTGAAGTTTAGGTACACTGTTGTTAATTCTACTTCCGTTATGCTCATATCATGCTTAGAACGAGGACATAACCTCAACTTTGTTATTTCATCAATTAATTTTATTGCTCCAATCCAAAAAAACTGGGCGACTAGGAATTCCATGCTCAATTTTTTTTAGCAACAACAGAACTTGCATTTTAACACTAGCTAGAAATATTACATTATTTAGCTTTTGTTCGGGCATTGAAGCTTTGCACTTTTTTATTAAAAAAATGTATGTTTACAGGTCTTTTTTCAGCAGAAAGAACAAGTATTCAAGTGAATATGAACTGATCACTCCCCATATGGACATCTTGGCTCACTTGCATTTTTTAGAATCACAGCGTTTTGAATTTGACTTTTGAGAATACAGGACAGGAGGTGTTTCTAACTAGCTTCTAATTATTTTGGTTCCAAATTTTGATACATTAATTCCGTTTTATTCCTTGGCTCAACTAATATTGGCCACAAGAGGACTAACCAAACAGTACTACAAACAACAACTCTCTATTTTCCAGATAAAAACTCTTGGGATACATCATAGCAAAACTCTACTAAAAACACATTTTCCAGAATTTTGAGAGCTTAAGATGCGAATGCTCACTACTCTAATACTTCTTTTTATATTTATGCGATATAGTTTTGGTAAGAACACAAACTTAATAATGTCACCTTTTTTTACAGAACTTAGAAAATGGATTAAAACCCGGGCTCTACATCCAAATTGGACGTATATAGCCAAATACCATTTTTACAGAATTAGGTGATGACTCCCGCAAGTTTATTAACAATCTCCTACAACCACAAGTTTACTTCATTAAACCCCAACACACCTACGATTCTTAACAGGGGAGAGACGCTGAGCCGAACCTGCAACAAAATCTTCATCGCCCTTGCAACAACCAATTGAAGTTACCAGAATATAAGTCATCATCCATAAAAGCACCTTTTCCATCCTTCAGTTTCTTCAGTGTCCTTGAGCTGTATGTCTCCCTTTTCTGAGCTGCGCTGATCAAGACACAGTTGCAAATTGAAGGAACTCTGTGTTGCAACCCTTGGAGCCAATCTTATATGCATTCTCAAACTTAGTAACCTTCGCTGGATATTCTTCAGGACCTGATTAGTATAATGACTTCTCAGCTTCTTATGCTGTGATCTTGGCGTATGTGGCATCATAGATTGGTTAATTCAATTAAATGTTGTGAGAAGAAGGGATTATACGCGAATCAGTGTGTCATGCGTTGCTGTCTGGACCATAGTACTGATCGATCTCTTATTTTTTGATTAATGACTTGTTTAAAAGGCAGAGACGTAGAGATGAGATTATGCGTATTGTGTTAGTTTAAGGTTGCAGCGCAAGGTGGCAAGATGAGACGTGCAATATCTTTCTGATTTCGTTTGTGGATTGTTTCATTTTTAAGGGGCACCACCGATCACAAATTATAGGTTTCAAAGTATTCCTTCCGTCCTAAAATAAAGATAATTTTAGTATTCAAAATTTATTATAATATATAGATACTTCTTCACATAATTTCTCATCTCAACCAATCATAACTATCTTCTAATTAATTTTTTCACACTCATCTCAACCAATCATAACTTTTACCCATTTAATTTTACCCATCTTCTTAGTCCCTCAAAAAACTTTTACCCATCTAATTTTACCCATTTAATTTTACCCATCTTCTTAGTCCCTCAAAAAAAATCCAAAGATAGTTATATTTTGAGAAGGAGGGAGTAATAGTTTTGGTACATTTCTTTTCAAGCATGGATAAAAAACTTGCAAGTATAAGCACGGCAAGCATCGATTCTGCACTCATAGCCGTTGGATCAATTTTGACGGTTACGATTTCCACTACACCCAACGAGGCCTGCAATTGCTGGACATTTCAAATGCATGATTTGAATGCATAATTCGCATTACAGCCATCTCCATGCGATTTTGCATTACAACAGAATCATGGAAATCAGGTAAAATTTCAGGCATGTACAAGATGGATACAGATAGCGAGCAAAAAGAAGAATACCTCATGGTTGACAGTTCACAAGACAACTCTTCAAATCCTACTCCCTGTCAAGCAGAAAAACTTGACCACGCCTAGTTTTTGCTGTTATCCATTTTCACTTTTCTACACCATCCAAGAACAAATGTTCATCTCCTCAATGTTACTAGCACTACAAAGTGACATAGACTGACCAAGCTAGGGACATTAACATGCTTACAAACCAGTAAACCGATCCTTCATGGCTATTAAGACTGTTTTAGCACTCTTATCTCGTCATCAATTACCAGAGGGTGACATGCTGATCATCATGCATTCTGGTTCTCAATGGGCTAATTACAGTATCTGGCACGCACCTTCACTGCTGTCTGCAGTCGAAAGAGCTAAAGATAGCCTCTTGATGAGGCATTACTCTGTTCCCACCTTTATACATGGCATCATAGGGTTTGCCCTTGCGAATTGTCAATTGTACTTCCTTGGCATGTTGAATGAGCTGAATGTATCTGAATCGGAAATAGTGAAATCATCAGATCTCCATTTCTCTAGTTGCTGGTGGAGGCCCATCTCACTTGTCTCACCCTCATAGTCGTCTTCGTCAACATCTGTAGGCTTCCACTGATCCACCAGGCTGGATAGTCGGTTCACACAGTGGCACATGTCTGGCCTCTGGTAAGGCTCTCTTGCTGTGCAATGGCGGGCAAGATCGGCTACCTCCAGCAAGCTCTTCCAAGCTTCTGCACTGAACTCCAGCGTGGGATCCACAAACTTCCTGAACTTCTCTTTGTCAAGCATATTTCTTCGAAAGATTGTTACAAGATGTGTTTCATCATCAGGTAATGAATCATCGAGTACTTTCCTTCCAGCAATCATCTCCATTAGTATCACACCATATGCATACACATCAACTTTTGTAGTAACTTTTCCTGTAGCTGTAAACATATAAATGGCATATTTGTCATTACTACATCATAAAATGGGAGACATGAAAGCATGAACAATAATCGCACACACAGAGAGACAAGGGTAGGTTTTCCAGATTCACATATGGATATATGCACTATAATTGCCATGAAATGTTGCTCCAAGACACTTATGAAATTTGACCAACTAACCCATTTTCAATTAATTAAAATGTCCTTGCACAAACTAGAAGCACTTTGGATGGAATGCATGTGGAGATGCATTTTAGAAGGAATTAATCAATACAAGGAACGCAATATGTTTTACAATATGATAATACAGATCAATATTTCTTTCATTGAAATTGTGAAATAAATGCAGAAATCCTTTTTCAATAATAGGCTTATCCTGTCACAATAGTATTGCCATTCTTTGATTCAAGCAAAGTTTCCTTCCTACAGGTAAAAACAAAAAACTATAGTTATGACTTTCTCAATCCATACTTCCAATTAGATGGTACCGATTCCATGTTTACTTTTAAAAGATGCATCCGGTAATGGATTGGGCTGAGAGTGTTTGATGAACTTTCTTATTACGTAGTAAATCTTCAATAGAAGACACAATACAGGAAGCAATCCTTTCTGAGACCTAAAGCTACCTGAACTCCAGTAGTTTCCACACACGTGAACTGTAAACAGGGTAGCTTAACTTTACAGAAAAAAAATAAACAGAAATATGTTGGTTCATTTTAGCCCCAACTGAATAAAGGTATTGAAGTAACTATGTTTTAGCATGGACAAACCGGCTAATTTCTGGGAAACCCCAGTGGATGCCAAGGGTAATGTTGAACAAAGCTTGTCCACCCAATCTGTTTAACAGTGGTTTTCATACAAGAAGGTAGTGGGGTCTGCATGTCATAGAGAGAGGGATAGAGAATAAGCAGTAGGCCCATACAACAAACAGTATGTTAGAGAATGACGAATCGTCAATGGCCAACTGGGATCCTCATATGACATGCTGGCCCCACTGTCTATGAAGGTCAAAACCATTATCAAATAGGGTAGAAAGATGGATTCTACACAGTTTTGATAGTTAAGGACAGCATCCAGTTTTGCAATTGTGGGATGAAAACTAAACTGGGTCAAGAGTTAAGGGGCAGGAAATAGCCTTTTTCTCTTTCAATTACATAGGAACTAGGGATAATTCAAGAATGACGAGTGAACTTTAGGTGAAAAACATAAAAACTAAGCCAACTGGGAAACCAACTAAACTGTTAAGAAACTTGGTCAGGAAAGAAAATTTCAATTTATTCAATTTAAAAATGAGGTTTTGGTGCTTTGTTTTAGTCCTTGTACTCATCTGTCTTCAATTTACTCAAATTCAAATAGTCACCTACTTGTATTCCCAACATATCATTAAATGCAAAAGCTTACCACAGCCTACAGGAACAGAAGAACTTAACAAGGCCAAGGACAAAGTCACACCAGCAGCAACAGTATTAGGTGCATCTGATTGTTTTGTAGTTGGTCATTTAGTTGCAAACAACTATATACTTGTTATCTGCTTTTGCATTCAATATCTTGTTACGGACTCTCAAAGTGTGCATTATCTCTCAATTCTGACCATCAAGAGATAATAAAGCATATATCTATCCCTCCCTGTGCGCATGCTCTTCTCACAGCTAAACTCTCCCCTCCTACCTTGCTCCACACCTTCTACTCTTTCCCTAGCTGTTCAGTCCCTTTTTCATCCTTACTGATAATCTTATTTATCCCTACTACCATCAAACTGTACGTTACATGGACCTCATCTGCCCACAACGCACAAAACAAAAATGGTTCATTGTGTTCCCAGGAATGTCACAGCTCTTTCCTAGATACTATTCCCTCCTATTCCAAATGTTAGTCATTTTAGCCTTCTCAACTCTTTCCTAAATGGAAGTTGTTTTGGAACTTCTAGGCACATTTGTGTCCATTCTTCCTTGTTTACTCTTGCTAAATAAATGCTACCCCCTCACAAATAAATGGTTCATCTTTTCCAATGCAGTATAAATGGAGAGCAACCAAGTCATTTCAGCTGTTTTAATTCGTGTGCACATGTCTAAAACGACTTACCTTTTCTCTGGCAATGTCACAAGTTAAGTGTGTCCCCCATTTTCTCTCGCCATAATCATTGACAATAATTAATAATTGCTAAGGAATGATTTATAACGTGATGCAGATGTCATAATTATGCTGAGATATTCAGGCAGAGAAAGGCTAAAGGTGAAGTGAGAAGCTCCAAATTTCATAATATCACGATAAGGTATTGTCTCCCCAGGAAAACATAGCTTTTTTTTTCGATAACAGAAGATTTACCTCCAGCCTCTGCATCATGGAGGCACACAGCTAAGGAAAAATATGACTGTTAAACAGGAGTAGCATGCAAGGAGCCAAGGACACAGACTAGACACAATGCATGTAAAAAATTGAGTTAATTAGAGTAGCAGGATGGGAACATCACAAACTTATGTGTCACTGCAATGATAACTAGTGGTTCTAACAAATAGAACGAACTATTAGAGCATAAAGCACTGCCTCTGGATTTGAGACATGCTTTAGACGAAGAGAAAGGCATAAATAGTAAATGTAACAACATGCACTTTGCAAAGCATGGGCTTATCTAAGCAAAAAAGAGTCAAGAATAAATCTATCAAATGTTGACCAATTTTAAATGGTTTCCAGTAGTAAAGATATAAGTTTGTCCATAGTTGTGCTCAGCAAAAGGCTATGAAAGCATATATTATCTCCCGCAGAAACCTGAATCATTGGTTTTGGGAATGTGCATTGCCTCAAGATTATCCAGTATTGCAACAAACATCAGCTGTTCAATTCAAGTATATAAACATGCCGCAAGAAAGACACAAAGAAGACTTATAAATAGGTGGACAATCAGGTAACCTTTTCATATCTATTTCTCTCCTATTACAGTGATGTAGTCTCAAGCTAATCGATTGGTAAGTATATACACACCAGTCAACCTCTACTATAAAAAGGAACCACACAAAGTGCTTAGGAAATTTGCATTATTTTAAATAGCATACAAAGGCCACGATCTGCAAAGCACTATAACACTCTTAACCAAAAAAATGGTGCTGATGTATCCAAATGTCTGCAGTGCTGTTCACCTGACAGAAGGACTAAAAAGGTGTAATATGGTCAGCTTATTAGTCCTACTCTAAGTCATAAAATAACTGTATGTTTGATAGAAGCTCTTAGAGTAAAGGGAGATCTTTTTCATCTGTCAGAGATCTAAATTTTGTTTCCTAGAATGTAGATGGTTAAATTATTCATACAACATTGTAGTATATCCAATACTTCACTAGGCACTTCCAGTTCTGCATCAGATACTTGCGTGCTCTAATTCATAACCAAGATTTCACAAATGAGGATAAAGGTAAAAAACTACTTATGTAGTTAACTTAAATGCATTTTCTAGCTTACCATTTTGTTTTACTTTAAAAAGTTGCAAGTCAAAAGCAAGAATGTTATGTAGACCTTGCACATGAACCAGCTTCCTAAAATACCAAAAGTGACTAAAGACAAGAGTTGACATCATTCTCATTCGCTATAACTGATATTTGAAGTAAGGAAGCAAAATTCAAAAAAAAAACCTTTCCCACTGTATTTTTTTTACACCTTTATACAAGAACGAAATTAGGTCAATGCTAATATTCTGTCAAGACATCCTCTGTGCAGTTCCAAAGTGAGAAGGCTCCCTTTACAATTAACCAGCAAATTATGATATGTGCGAAAAAACCATGCTAGTCCATTATTCTAAAATGTCCCTAAAATTCCAAGTGCAGCATTTCAAAAGCATCTATGTAACTGTTGATACAAATAAAAATTTCCTATTTTCCTACTAATCAATGTTTTCTTTTTCCTTATAATGAATGCCTAAGGAAACTATTCACTATATGTCCAATGCAAGTATTCAGTTACAGTTAGCTCTGCATAGTTCTTAAGTGGTAAAGGTGTTTCCAAATCAGTCTAAACTTGTCCTTGTAGGCTGTCAAATGATTGTTCTTAGGTGGAAGCGAGATGGAGGGAGAGAAGCAAGTCATTCTCTATAGAGAAACAGCTCTTTTGGCAGTAGAAACGAAAAGAAATGGCCATTACACCAAGGTGGTATTTACTTCACTCAGCGGTTTTATGCGGCAATTGTATGTATAACAGTATAAGACTTATCCTTATCTTATCAAGGAATTCTTTGTAACGGTTGTCACTAGATGATATGGTTATTTTTCGAAATCAATTTTGAAAAAAAGAACTTATACTTATCTTATCAAGGAATTCTTTGTAACAGTTGTTACTAGATGATCTGGCATCCTATAGAAATAGCAAATTCGTTTCTGCACAATGTTTTCAAATTGTCTTATCGACCCTAATTGCCATGGCACCGATAAGACGATTAATCACGATTAATTGTCGATAAGGCCGATAAATCAACCCTAATCGGTCCTATGTTTTTGTAATATTGAATTGATAAAATTATGATTTATCTATCTTTTAGTATTGTTAGTTTGTTACATTTATGCTATTTTTGTATGCTTACCTTGTGCATATAAGTTATAAGATGATCTAAACTCTAACTAGAAACTCAACTACATAGGCTCAACTTCACAGGCCCAAAACTGAACTACAAACTAATTGTCCTCCACCCTAATCGGACGATTAATCGTGATTTATCGATGGCTAATCGGACTGATCGAGCTAATCGAGTTGATGTTCCTTATCGGGGTCAGGGTACCGATAAGGACAATAAATCGGACGATTTGAAAACACTGTTTCTGCATTGGAAATGCCCTACCGGTCCTCCTTGGAAGTGCCAAAGTACAACATAATGATGCTAATCCTTAACTTACGATGCTGAGTAGTGCCTACACAAAGCAGAAAATTTGTTCCAAGAAAGAAGTAATACAACTGCAATTACTCCCAAAGAAAAAAAAAAGCGACGTGTGTAACTGAGACCAGAAAAGTGTAAAAAAATACAGACTAGTAATTTAGAATTAAAAAAATCACAGCCGTGAGAAGTACACTTACTAGCATATTCAGGCGCCAGGTACCCAAATGTCCCAGCGATTCTTGTCATCAATGACTTATCCATATCTTTAGCAAGCTTGACCAAACCAAAGTCTGAAACCTTAGCTCTCAAATCTTGGTCCAGCAATATATTGGAGGGCTTCAGATCTCTATGGATGAAAGTTTCCTGTGCTAAGCCATGCAAATATTCTATCCCCCTAGCAACATCCAAAGCTATTGTCATTCTCTGCGTCCATGTAAGAGGGCTATACCCACTCTGCTGAAGATCACAGAGATGCTCACGTAATGTTCCACCAGACATGTACTCATAGACCAAGAGCCTCTCATTGCCATGGGTGCAGTAACCAAGTAGCGCAACCAAGTGCCGTGCCTTACTTTTCTAAGAACATCAATTTCAGCCAGGAATTCTTGCTGCCCTTTAGTCCCCATGGTACCACTATCGCACCTCTTCACAGCTACAAGCTTTCCATTGAGATTTCCCTTGAAAACCACGCCAAACCCCCCTCTACCTAAGATGCAATCCTCACTAAAGTTGTTTGTGGCCTTTAGTAGAACTTCCATTGACAACTGCATTCCATGGGACTCAAACAGCTCAGCAATGTTTGCGCTGTTAGCTGCACTCACATGGCTATAAAGCTCAGTTGGGACTGCGCTGCTTCCATTGCTATTGCCATTTGTTCCAACCACCTGAATCTTCATCATCTCAGATTCAGCAGGAGAGGTCTTGGTTGAGACAGGCCTGAACTTATCTACATTCTTCCTCTTCTTTTGATGACACACCAAAAGCGCAATGCACACAAAAAGAAGAATCACAGCTACAATAATTCCAATAATCATTCCCGTATTTGACTTTCGCTTTCCTCCACCTGCAGAATTCGACGATAAAGAGCCACCATCAGAACGACCACCTCCTCCACTGTTATCACTTGATTCCCCAAACCGGTTTCCTTCAGCAAGTACGCTAACTGATGGCTTAAACTTGGGTACTTGGCCAGTTGAGTCTTATTTGCAACATTAAGAACTGTAAGGCTTGCAAGTAGTCAAAGCATCTGTATCACCCCCGTGAGGTTATTATTTGAAAGGTCCAGCCTCCCAAGCTTAGTCAGGTTTGCAAAAGCAGGCGATATCGTACCTGATAAGTTCTTATTAGACAAGTTGATAGTGACTACATCCGATGAAACGCAAACAACACCAGACCAGGCTGGATCACATGGATTATTCCCTATCCACGTCTTAGCAAGCTCATACGGGTATCCAAACCCCGCAGCCACCTCAAGAAGAGTGGTTGTCAGCGGAGCACATGGATCGGAGGACTTAAGACAAAACCCATTCCCAGTATCCTCAGCCGGAAATACCGTTCCGCAAACTTTGCTTTGCCCCTGAAAATTATTGTTCGAACAGAGTAACATTCTCAAGCTCACTAACCCTGTCAGCGAAAAACCGGCACCACACCGGTGAGCATATTGTCCCTGACATTGAACGATTCCAGCTGCGAGCCGCTCAAATCCGGGATCGGACCCATGAACCTGTTGGACTGAATCCACAGCAACTTCAGGCTCTTCATCGACCCGATGACATCGATCGGACCCGACAGCTTCTCGTCCGACTTCTGGTTGTTAAGCTGCAGGCTCTCCATGGCAATCAGCGCCGACAGCATGGGCGGCAGCCCGCCGGTGAGGTTGTTGTACGAGAGGCGCAGGTACCTGAGCGAGGCCAGGCTGGCGAGGACCGCGGGGAAGGCCCCGGCGATGGAGGCATTGGAGGCGGAGAAGTGTCGAGGAGGAGCAGTTGGCGATGGCGTCGGGGACGGACCATGGCTGGAGGGGCAAGTCGTCCATGCTGAGGTACTGCAGTGAGGTGAGGCCCTCGAGGAAGTCGGCGGGGAGAGAGGTGAAGGCGTTCCCGTCGAGCGCGAGGCGGGTGAGCGACCCCATCCCGGCGAGCGAGGGGACGGCGCCGGCGAGCGCGTTCCCCTGGAGCTGCAGCGCCGTGAGCGAGGTGAGGGTGGAGAGCGAGGGGGGCAGCGTCCCGGCCAGCCCCTTGTCGGCGAGTTGACGACGTCACCTTCCCCGACCCGCCCCGCTCGCAGGTGACCCCCTCGAACCCGCACACGTTGTCGCCGGCCCATGACTGGCCCAGCGCGGACACCGACATGCCAGTCGCGGATGGCGTCCGCGTCGACGACTCCGCCACGCGGCGGCGGCGAAGAGGAGGAGGATGAGGAGGAGGAGGAGGCGGCGGCGGGTCTCCCTCCCCATGGAGGGCGGGATTGTGGGGAGGGAGGTGAGCGAATGCGCGCTTCCCGCGGAGCGTGGCGATTTCGGACGGAGGAGCCGTATTTTGTGGGGTGGTGCTCGTTTCTCTCTCCTCCGCTTGGTGTTTTTCCGTTGGATCTCTTGCCTTCTCTCTCCTTGCTCGGTGTTGGCAGCTTGTGACTTGTGATTGATCTCTCGCAGCTCGCTGCATCAAGTGTGCTGCGTCTAGGTGGACCCGGCCTGCTGCACTCTGGTTGCTTCCATCACCATGTGCACACTATTTTTTTATTTTTTTCGATAGAAATAAGCCATTTTTTTATTTCATCTTTGAAAATACTACTACTCCCTTGTGTTCTGATATCGCATGTCATAGAGAAAGATTTGTGAATTTCAAACTACTATAAGCCTTCTTCGGAACCGATGAATGGTTGGGCTACTTCCTCATTCTTATGAGTATGTTCTCTCAGCGACTGTAAATATATGGTTTTATAAAAATTTCGATCTAAAAGTTTTTAAAAATCATATTAATCTATTTTTAAGTCTAAAATAATTAATACTCAATTAATCATCGCTGAGGTAACTTGTCTCTTACGTGCCATCAAGAATCTGAACCGATTCTCTGTGATCGAACGCAATCTAATAGATCCAAGCTTATATCATTTTAGGGTGGTACCAAGGTCATATTTTACTACCTTAGCCATAAATGTTTGACTTTTAAATAATATTTGGTTTTAAACTTTAAAATTCTGATCATAAATTATAATTAGATTGTTATACAATCTAATAAGTTTTTGATATCCAAAGAATTTGGAGCAAATCTACGTATATTATTTTTTAATCTAAACATTTGAAAATATCGATAGCCTGAATTTAGATGTTTGATTAGCATCTTGTAATCAATGTCAAATATTTATGACTTGATGAAGTATATTAGAGTACAAAATATATATTGCCCTCAAAAATTTAGTACTTCACGTTATATATAACAAGTCTGGTTGCAATCCAAGTAAGGTGTGAATTCAAGTGCAGTGATCTCGTAGTATATGTGCGTCTTCTATGGAAAATAAAAATGCTCATCCAAGCTCAACCATACCTAGCCAACGATCATAACAAATTCTATTACATTATTTCATACTCAAACTTCGTTCCAAACAAAACTAGTACATTTCTAAACTTCATTTCCATGCTTTCCTATTTTTATTATATTTTTAACTACTCTTGAAATGTTCATTCTCATGGTCCAAAAGCTGAACGGTGCCAAGGTGGCTGCGTTTGACTGGGAAATTACTACCTGCTTGCGTTTGATTTGTGCGACGCACGGAGAACAGTGCCCCCATTTAATGACAAAATTTTATGAAATTTATTGGCATTCGCCCGCACCAACAAGGTTGTCAGTAGCTGTACGTTCTTCATGGCAGGAAGTACTCTATATAGTTATCCAATGAGCCGTGCTTTATTGGTCTTCAGAGTACAATACTGTATGCTCGGTCTGACACGATGACCATTGACCATACCAGTACAGCCCGAGTAGCCGTTTATGCTTGGGCCGCTGCGCATGGTGGCTGGCACGACATAGCTCCGGACTGTTAGCGTGCACAGTAACAGCCTGGCACGGCCGGCCACACAGGCGGACGCAGCATCGTAAGTACTCGCTACAGAGACCAGCTAGCTCGGCACGGTAGGCGCCGACAGGCCGGCTGTGGGCACGACACGGCCCGCTATAGACTATGCCTAAATAGCCGTCCATACGGGCCGTGTCAAACCGTCATGCCTCGCCGTGCCGCCCGGTCCGCCCCGTGGCCAACACTAGTACTCTACTTCCATTCCCATATGCAACTTCAAGGGCAGAGAGGAACTTACACCATGGGATATGACAATAGAGAAGAGTAAAATATTTTCACTCCACTTTACAGAAATTCACATTACTGACTCCTATAAAATTGGAGAAAGATACTGAGAAAGAATGGTGAAATATTAAATTTGTTACACGCATCAGCTCAGTAGCATGTATGCCAAATAGTAGTATGTCTTGTTGCACGGTTCTAGATCTCAAGATCTGATTTAGAGTTTGTTTGTTAAATTACAATAGTTTAAAATTTTATATTTCATTTAAAATATAAAAAAAGATTCATCTAAATGTTATTAACTTAATCACAGAGCCAAATCTGCGAATTTCCAGAGTTAGGAAAACCACTCCAAGAAAATCAACTGTGCCAAACTGGACCTATATAAATAAAAACATAACTTCAAAAAAAAATGAACTATTTATATTATTTCTTTGTTCTATTTATTCTCGTTAGATCATATATATCCATGCACATTTTAATCATTATTTTTCTAATTAGTATTATAGAAAATAAATGCAAAATTTCATTCTATCCCCAAACTCT
>RYFJ01003437.1:0-124463 GCA_003991445.1 Oryza meyeriana var. granulata
TCTCATCACAGGAGCAAACCAGCACACCGAACTTTCAATCTTTCCCAGCATCCTCACCGAAGCGACCAGCGATTATCCAACCAGTACATTAAGACCCGTTCTCTCTGCACACCTAACAACTTCGTACTTTCCGCAGAGTTCTGGATGAAACATGCACTATCTAATGCACGAATTCCTGAGTAATCTTCTCAGCGCGCGAATTATTTTTGCCCCCCATTCTGGCTCAAATTTGGGATACGAACGCACATCATGCTGATGTTGTCTGTCACACCCTGTCTCCATTAATGGTCTTGATTACGTAATGTAGCATCAATTAGAGCCCAGATCTGATTCACGGCCGCCCCGTGCCATCTACCCCTGTGTGTTTTAAGCTATCATGGCGCCTCAAATGATTAGTACAGGGCAGCGAAGATCCGGCACCATTGCATCGTCGCATGAGCCCAACGCGTTCCCTTCAAGAACTCGACTATGTTGGTCATGAACTGGACCACAGCTTCCGATCATGGCCGAGTAAGCTGCCCCCGGATGGAGAGATTGGTACCTCAGGAGTTTTCGCGTAGATCCGGCTGCACGTAAACGCATGGAGAGAAAAGAGCCAACGGCGCTATCTGGTACTTAAGAATCTTTCACATCGCGCCACAGCCTATCAATCTCTCGGCCTGCTGTAATGACAGGAAGCGAGGTCCACTATGCATCGCCTCCATACTACCTGGCATGAGGCTCTTAATGCTTCTCTGTGAACGGCAATGGGCCGATGACCCCCACTTACTCTGACGTCCCATCTCACCATGCGCATCAGGATGACTACAGCATACATCAGACCCCTTACAGAACTCTGGTTTCAATAGCCTGTCTCACCGGACCTTAACAAAAAACATCGCGACTGTTCCAAGGGGTATAATCTCTCCACAACAAAGAACATGGAGCCGGTTGATGATCGGAGCATGTCGCCTTCACACTTGTGAGTTATCCGGTTCGTCTTTGCGTGCTGCTAAACCTCGTGCCCGGACGACCAAAATACCACAATGCCTGCCGATGCTTGGCCCGATAGAAAACAAAATATCCATTTGGCGACACGACATCCTTGGCGAGCACCTACCAACTACTATCCTCACCGAGGATGCAAAACAACTATGCGGCTGGACCGAGCCCGTACGGCCACGATTGGGGGACTCCGTGTGGTGTGCGAGCGTGCGGCTCAGATGCAACAACGCTCATATCCATCCTAGAGGCACTATCCCAGAGAAACCTCTCGCGCATCACAAAGCAACTTCAATCGGACGCGAAATTACAGAAGATCAAGACCCTGCCATTACCGCCGAGGCATCTCTATGGGCGAAGCCCCCTCATCGGCCCTTACTGCGCAAGAAAAACGCCCCGCTGAAGTTAGTTAGTGGTTCAAAGGGTCTTTTATTCGACTGGCTTTACCTAGAGGATGGCCACTCAGGTATCGCATAGGCGTACACTACGCCCATCATCATTTGAGACTCGCCTTCTAACTTTGAACCCAGCTCAAAGCCTTGTAATAATGTCTCTGTCGTTGAAAGCCAGTATCGCGCATCGGCAGCAGTCCCTATGTCTGGCTAGCCAACGCTATTTCTCTGGGACGGAACGCTCAGCCATCGTCGTGAATATCTGATCATCCGTCAGTCGGCTCTCGTCAAAATCTGCCTTGGTCAGCTCCCCGATAGGCCCACTAGTTACTTCAAAATCGTATTCTAGAAGTCGTCCAAGTCTCTCTCTGATGCTAGTCGTCACGCAGCGCCCTGGGGAATAACTGAATCGGCTAGACGGTCTTTGACAGCAGCTCCTTCCTGCTAGGTCAGCTGCCCGACCGAATGTGTTTCATCGTGCACAACGCCAACACACAAGCTCTGTTACGTCTCAGATGATGGGCAGAATGTGGAAAAAAGTACATCTGTTCTGCTTAGCAGCCCGCCTGTTATTGCTCCCTTCGAACGTGGCCTACAAATGTTGAATCCCGAAGCGTGACGAGAAGTAATACTGCAATCCTTAATCGCCTTCAACCTAATGACTCCAACCTCACTCAATTTTGCAGCCGCAGCTCGAACCCCCAAGAACAAATCAACAGCGGTCTGCTAGAAGTCCAGCGTAATCTAAACCTTCCATCGTCCTACCCCAAAACTCAGGGCTGCATGCTCCATCTCATCGCTCTCTCTCAAGTCGCGCTCAGAGAGACCAGATGGCTCAAAGACGTCAAGTCAAGATAGCACATCGTCCTCCTCCAAAAGAACAGCACCAAGACCGATGCCGATGTTGCTGCCACGACTGCATCTATACCCCAACACATGCCTACCTTCGTTCCCCTCAGGGTATTGCGCACAAGCCCTTAGTATATTATCACCCACTCCTTATTTTTATCGGCACCAAATCTACTTTGTTCGAGTTGAATTCACGGCCCCAGACCTCAATACCTCCCTCTGACGTCCCTCAGCGTTGAGCCGAGACTTACTCCAGCTGCCCCCTACTCAAGCAACCCCAATCCTCTGCTCATCTGTATGAATCACTGTCCTACTCAAACGGCTACATCTGCCCTGCTCGATAGAAGTACTCCACTGATGTCATCCCCCCCGAAGCCGATGCCAATCAGCCAGCCCCGCTGGAATTTGTTCCTTACTCCCTCATGCCTAAGCCAACTTTGTACTGCGTGTCAAAGTTAATCTTGCGTTCTAATGACTTTCTTAATTGATCGACTTCAACCGATGTCAATACCTTGCGAGTCCAGTTGGATTTCCGACTTTCCCTATACCATCTGCCACCTACGAATAATCTGAAGTAAGTGCAATTAGAAAAAGAAATGCCTCGACCGATCGCGAGTAAGCGCCTTCCCAAACGTCTTCCTTCCAGCCACGGCGCGAGCACAAAACGCAGCAATCATCAGGCGGCGGCTGAAAAATTACACAATTGAAGCACCTGTGGTAGAATGACTGTGGCACAGAGTTGCCGAGCAAAGAATCTACGACCAATTGCCCCCCACCACGTTTTTCGATCAATCCACGAAAAGGGTCATACAGTGTAACTTCTGCAGGGACTGATCTGAACCATGCGACATCTGCACTTGTGTGCCTTCCCAGACAGAAACGTTCTTTCAGTTCTGTCTTTAATACATTGTCAATCTGATCAAAGTCGAGTGTGGTTAGCAAAATCCGCAGGCTGAACCGACCAACTCCTCTGCCCAGACTATATCCTGCGATTCTTAACCAGTACGTCCAATAAATTTGCAAACTGCATCATAGCTTAGACAGCGCCCTACCCGGAAAATTCGAAGGACGACCATCTCCCAGTGTTACTGCCCAGGAATACCAGCCATCCAGCAAATCCGTACGACTCTGATACTTAATGAGCTAAGATTAAAAATTAACGGCGTCCGATACTGGCATTAAACAGATCCGCTGACCAACAGTAAGACCTACCGAAGAGCACCATGCCAAGAATAGACCCGCCGATCGGCTAGCCTGAGCCCAAGCAGAGAAAACAGTAAAAACTTTGATATTCAATGACACGCATGTCCCCAGAAAAATATCCACACCCAAGCTAAGACCAGCTCGAAGAAAGAGAGAGTCCGATTTCAACTGAGAGACAGAACTGATTGAAAAGTCGCAAACCTCACAGCAACAGTAGATCCCAACTAATCGTGCTCGCGCTACCGCAAAGCTATCCAGGATCAAGAAAACCAAAAGTTGGCAGCACAGTGCAGGTGCAAGTTCAATTCATCGCATCAGAGAGTCTAGTAAGACCATCCTCTTGGCTTCTAGTGAGGAAGTACCACCCAATGTACACGCGTAGCAATTATATTGAGAGTTCCGCATCAAGATACCGTGCGAGCTGCACGCCAATGAAGCGATCCAAAATTCTTGTAAATCTTAAACCTTTTAACTGACGATCTTCTGGAAATGCCATCACCTTTCGCCATCATGTAAACCGGATCGGCTCTTGCCACTTATCCTTTTCAACTTGATAATATCTTTGCTTGTTTTGATCTGAGGCGATATCAATTGATATCGGCTGTCTTTAGGCGATGTGAAAAAACATCGCTCTCTTGACCGAGATCTTACTAACTAGTGAATCGCTTGACTGTACATTTAACCGATTAAGGAATTGATCCAAACGCTAGGTCGAGGTATTTCTTGAATTATCCCGGTTAAGTGCCTTAACAACTCCGTCCCTCAACTTCTAATATAAGCTACCAGCACACAGCGATAATCCATAGCCTCCATATTAGCGACCATTTCCCAATTTATTATCCTGCGACCCACCCAAATAACTTCCACACAAACCCCGCAAACACTATTCACCACCTTTTTGTATTTAAGGCCAGCTGCCCTATAGCCTGTCATCTCCTTGACATTCTTTCCAGCGCTTCTAACCGATTTGAGCTAAAGCTTCAAGTTCATACATGTCATCAAGTGTATAATAATTCATCGGCCATGTATCAGACTCGATTCTGCAAAGAAAGATCTTCTATCATGCCACTAGATGATAGTTCCCATGCCGTGAAAACCGTACCCTGCGGCAAGTTGTCGCGATATTCTTAACTCTAACTGATATTCGACCGGCGGGTGACGACCGAGAACAAGCCCGACCATGGGAGACAATGCCAATCCGATAAGTCCCACAATAGAATACGTGCCTTAATTGTTCTAGTATTCCGAGTCGCCGTGGTCTACAATTCAAGCCTCTCATCAATTATCCCCTCCCCTAAAATGCAATCTTGATCAAACTCTGTGGAAACTTCACACGCTTGCCACATTGGCCCTGAGACATTAAACTAAGCCCGCGGGAATCGATATTAAATATTCGGTTATTCACGCCACTATCGTCAGGCACAAACTGCGAAGCTTGAAACTCATCAAAACGAATTAAGATAGCCTCCTATTGACAGATAGTATCGTCGTAGTAACTCCAAACGCGATAAAATGATATGCTCCTTTACAAACTCGATCACTCTTGACTACCTTCTTCAAAGGAATCGCTCTACCACTTTGTGAAATAATCTGTCGCCAATATAAACTTATGCCCTTTCTGATGGAGAAAAACCTCGATCATGTCAATTCCCCAATCCTCTGAACGACCACGTTTGATATAGATAATAGCCGACGCTGGTGCTCGTTGTATATTTCCAATTTCTGACACATATCTTGATCACCCTATTGAGTACCTGAAGCAATCCTCAATTTCGGCACAAAAATACACACCAACTCTTAACTTAGCAACTCACTTCATTATGAACAACCGATTGCTAGAGCCCACAGACACCTTACCTTCACCTCCGCACAGTGACCTACTTTGCCAGTCTTCCACGTCTAGGCACTAAGAATAGACCTCCCTCTATAAGTCGTGATAATATCAGCGCCCATCCAAGCTTGTAAGTACACTACGACTTAGTCGGTCTTTGGATATCCGAATCTTCCTAGACATCAGACCTTGCGACGTGTTATTTATTGACAAGAACAAGATACAATATCATCATGCTCTCTCATCACTCATCACTTGTCCTGTCAACATAATACCCCTGCGGCTTATTCGTCTCACCTGCAAACACTGCCTATTCAGCCGATATCACTGAAGCAATCTGCAAGATGTACTATGTGGGTCTTCCATATATTCTGTCCTCAACACTGGTGAATATGGAATTACAGTCGCACTACATCTTGAAGAGAGTCCTTCAACCAATTCCAGCATCTGTAACGAGTGATATGACTGCAGACAACAGTAATTTGAGACGCCGCCTCAACTAGCATAATACTTCCAGATAACTGTCGGATTGCTATAGCGACGAACAATGAGAAATCCCTCACCAATAACCCTCTAAGATGACCATCCCTCTCTCTCGAGTCTCCTTCTAATAGTTGAAGTCTCTTTCAGCCACCGCCTCGACTCCGCCTATGTTAGTCTGAACTGATATAAATTTACGATACTGGATGTCATAAAAGATTTAGTCCATACCGAAATTAAAGTCTACTTAACTCTTGCCTAAAAGCAAACTCAAAGAACTTAGCCACCCCGAGCTTTAAACAATACATACCACAACGCATACCACAGCCAGAATCCAATGAAGCCTGTGTGCAGATCAAGATTAGCCCTCAGTCCAAAAAACAAATTATATCCATGTAATCAGGCTCCACAATAAATCCTCTTGTCATAGATCGACAACATCCTATGTCTGGCACAATAAAAAATAATCTCTGCAAGAACTGTTACATATACTTAAAGCTTTAGCCAATATCGTATCTTAAAGTCATAACTCTGTAACAACGTCAAGAAAGTCCAATTTACCAACTGCGCCCTTTCTCAAGACTGGAGCCGACAGCCATAAGTTACATTGATCCACTACGCACTAGCGAAACCTATCGTGTACACTCAGACTAGTAGGATATAGTGCCTAATTTGTACAGCAGAAATATAAACACAAACCGATATTTCCCTCAGCCGCGTGTATTATTACTCTCTTGTGGAGATCACGACAAAGCGCTTTCTTGCTCAGATAAAACACACTCGCTCCTTGCCTTCAAATTCTGGACACATCAAAACAGACATATAATCGATGAAGCCTCCTCACGTTCGGCCGGACTAACTATATTCTGAACGGCACTCCTTCCTGCGCGGAATCAAAGACCATGATTGGCGGGAACCTACAGATAATTCTTTGCTCTCGTCAAACGCTTCTGCTGCGCTGCCCCCCACACAAATTCTTGATCGGCCTTCAACTTCAATAACTTTCATAACTTTCAAAACGTGAAAGACTCAATATCTCCCTGATAAATTGATATAAATCTTCTCACAAAATAAATCTTGCCGATCAACGATTGCAACTGCTGTCTTATTGCTTGCGCTCATTAGTTTTCAAGGCTCTGATACTTCGCTGACTAACTTCAATCCCTCGTCATGAACCATAAAACCAAAAAATTGCCCAGCCGATACACCAAAAGCGCACTTATTGGATTCATTCTCAGTCCTATTTCTTGCCCTCTCCAGCACTCTTCGTAAATCGGCTAATTGCTTTCCCCACTTTTAGACTTAAGACCACCACATCATCAATGTAGATTCCACCACAAACCGATGAGATCATGAAATATATAATTCATCGCTCTTTGATAAGTCGCACCGGCACTTTTTAAATCCAAAAAGTCATTACTACCCATCATACAGCCGATAGCCCCTGGACACCGAAACGCAGTTTTATGTATATCTTCCTCAAGCCATGAAAATTTGATTGTATCCTGCATTCGCCGTCCATGAAGCTGATAATCTTGTGCCTGACGCTGCATCCACCAATACAATCCGCTATCGCATCGGGTACTCATTTAGGGTAGCTTTATTTTAATCCGGAAATCAATGCATACTCAACTTTTCCGTTCTTCTCTTCTCCACCGGACATATTAGAAACCCACTCAGCGTATCGGCATGCGTCTTATGAATTTTGGCATCATATAACCTTGTGATCTCTGCCTTAATCGCTCATATAATTCTGCTTAACCTCCTTGGAGCCTGTTTGAACGGCGATACCATGGTTTATAGGCAGCCGATGTTCAACAATCGATCGCTCAATCCTGGCATCTCATGGTACTCCCAAGCAAAAACAATCCCGATATTCCTTCAGCAGCACTATCAATTCCTCTCGTAGCTCAGGATGTAATTTTTTGCTTATGTACGTGGCCTTGGTCTATCTCCTGGTCCAATATCGATCTCTTCTAAATCATCAGCCGACGTAAATCCTTGCCCTAGTTTTCCTTCAAAGTCCTCAAATAGAGCCTATCAGAAGAACAGTTCAGAACCGATTTGCTGGATCGGCTGTATTCCCTGAGTAACCCTGAGATAGTCTCCTTCCCAAACTTTTCCGGACAGGCAGTCAACACCATCGGCTTCCCAGACTGGATAGATCGGTCATGGCAATATTGAGTCGACCGATCTGCTACACCACCTCGACTTGATCTCCTTGCCACTGTATTAGACATTGATGCATTGTCGAAGGCACACAACAGTTCGCATGAATCCAGTCCCTGCCGAGAAGTAAACTGTATGACCCCTTTCCGTCGATGATGAAAAACTGGGTGGGCAATGTCTTGTTCCCCACTGTCAGCTCCACGTTTAACACGCCCTTCGCTTCTGATGAATTCCCACCGAAGTCTTTCAGCACCATATTCGTTTTGATCAAATCTTCGGCAGTCTTCCCCAACTTCCGGAATGTGGCTTGAGGCATAAGATTAACCGCTGCTCCTCCATCAACTAACATCTTGGTCATCGGCTTTCCATTCACATAGCCCTTAATGTATAATGGCTTTAGGTGTCGATGCTCTGATTCTTCAGGTTTATCAAATATAGCTTGATCAGGTTGCAATGTCAGTTGAGCGAACACCTCTTCATCGCCTTCTTCATCTGATGAAAACGCTTTATATTCCCGAGGCAAAAAGAACACCATATTTACTGGAGCCGATTGATCTTCGTCGTCCTTTTTCTTCACGCGCCATACTTGCTTGGTCCTCTTATGACGATGATCAGCTTCTTCTTGGTCTTGTCTCTGTTCCTCTTGCTGTTCTCGGTGTCATAGCCGTTGTGCCCTTCTCTTCTGATTCTTCGTGAATATGCCACTAGGACACCATTGAGGATTCTGAACCTATCCTTCATATACTTCCTCTTCCTCTTCTTCAAAGAATTCTTCATGGATCGGCCCTAATCGGCTATAAACCGATGCTCTTTTCTCAAGCGACCGATCTCGCGAAAACTCCTGCTGGCGATCATGCCGATCCCCTGTACTATTGCACTCGGGGCAGTTTTTTACTGATGGCAGTCTCATCCCTTCATCCCAGCAAAATCGGAAGAACGGGCAATCCCAGTGTGGATTATATCTTTCTGACTCATCCCTTTGTTCCTCGTACCTCGAGTATATCTCTATCATACCCGATGAAGTAATCCTTGATTTATTCTGACGCCTTCCTTCATCGGTTTGAGCCCTTGATGATGATCCCGCATAAACCATGTTTACAGGGAACGGGTGCCCATCTATCTTCATCGGCTTCTTGTCTTCAAATTTGATTCGCCCTTGTTCGACAGCCAACTGAATTTGTTGCCGAAAAACCTTGCACTCATTAGTATGATGTGATATAGTATTGTGCCATTTGCAATATCTCTTCTTCTTCAGTTCTTCGGCTGATGGAATCACGTGATTTGGCGGCAGTTGTATTTGCTTTTCCTGTAACAGCAAGTCAAAGATCTTGTCGGCTTTACTGACATCAAAATCATACCGCTCCTCCTTGCCGAGATCCTTACCCATGGGCACGACACTTGACTTCTTGTTCCTGGCCCACTCCGCCAATCCAACCTCAGCGTCGGATTCCTCATTATCTGAGCCTGATGAGTAAACTTGAACTTGAGCAACTCTCCTCTGTACTTGTCCTTTTTTGCCTCTTGAAATCGGCTTTCATGAGCCGATACCCTTTGCACCAGGTGCGCCAAGGACTCAAACTCTTGTGAAGAAAATCTCTCCTTAATCGGCGCCAAAAGACCCTGGAAAGCCAAGTCAGCCAGATGCCCATCGCTCAAGTTTAAACTATAACATCGGTTCCTGATGTCTCGAAATCGTTGAACATACTCCGGTACTGTTTCATCTGGTCGTTGCTTAACCGATGTCAGATCTGACAGTCTCAACTCATGAATTCCGGCGAAGAAATATTTATGAAACTGTTTCTCTAGATCGGCCCATCCCCGAACAGAATTCGGTGGTAATGAAGAGAACCATGTAAAAGCCGATCCAGATAGTGATAGGGGAAAAAACCTAACCCTTAGGGCCTCTTCAGCCGATGCCTCTCCGCACTGTGCCAGGAATCGGCTGACATGTTCTACTATAGACGTGTTGTCCTGCCCTGAAAACTTAGAGAAATCCGGGACCCTGTATCGGTGTGGTAACGGAACCCTGTCAAACCACTCAGGATACGGGTGCCGATACATGAACGCTTGTTCCTTGGGCTTGATCCCGAACTGCTCCCTTACTATCTCTTCAACCCATGCCGATAAGTCTTCTTCTCTTGCGTTCTCCTGTTGATACTGCTGATACTGTACCGGCGGGGTTGGTTGCCGATTCTGTCTGTGATACTCCCTTGTAAGCACCTGGATCGGCTCCTCCTCCTGGATAGTTCTGCTGATATCCCCCATAATAAATAGATCGGTGATATCCAGGAGGGATATCCTGTTGCCCCCCAGCCTGGTTCTGTGCGAACAAGTGTTCTGGTATATCCTTGCTAATGTTATAATTAACTTGGCCCGGCTCTATCTTTGGTGGGAGAAAAACAGGGCCCCGAGTCGGTTCTTGGGCAATCGACCCATCAACAGTCTTCTTGATAAGATTATGCAATGTATTTACTAAGACCCCTGACTGATTGATGAGCGCGTGATGTACAGCCTCATTGACCATCTCCTGTAAAGGCTTGATTGTTGGACTCTCGAGTTGTGTGCGGCTCGATTCTCCTACCAGTACTGGTTTTGGAAACTGAGACTTCTGAATCGGCCCTTGCCTTGTCATACTGAAGGATTCTAGGCACAGCTTTTGGAAATTTGTCATGGTCTGTTCAATTTGCTGTCTTTGTTCTTCTGTTAGATCTTCCATGGTGACCGGAATTACGTTGTCCGTCTTGACTTCTTTTTTGGCCATGTTGAAATCTTGATTGAAACTGTGTTTGTTGGAATTTTAGGTTGAAACTTCGCGTCCCACCGGGCGTGCCAAAAGCGTGTTGACGCCGAAAACCCACCGGGGCCGTCCGGCGTCGGGTTGACACGCGAAGGCCTGGGAGATTTGCTTCACTCCAGTGCAGGTCCTAAAGTTTCGAGGTTCATAGGCGTGCCAGTCAATTTGACCCTGTAATTGACAAGGAGGAAGATGTTAGATCAATGAGCCAATCGGCTGGAAGCCGATCTAGACTCGCTTCATCAGCCGATGGCCGATGCGCACTGTAGCACTTATACATCGGCTTAAGGCCGATGATGGCAAGAGCAATGGCATGATAATAAACAAATATCGCGCTAGCCGATCATTGAAGGGATACTCAAAAACCGGCTATGAACTTGATAAAATAAACAAGTAGTTTGCATAAATAAATCAAATAGATCCTAGCCGATCATAGTCTAGTGTTACTGGTGTTGCTATGAAGATGTGCCTGCGCTCGGGCCCTTGCTTATATCAGCTCCCAGGATCTTCGTCCGCTGTTCGGGTCCATACACTGGTCCTTACCCGGGCTCATGCCCGGGCCCTCACCTGGGATCGTGCCCGGGAACCTGCTTGTATTTGCACTTGGATCGGCAGAATAAACCCATCGGCTAGCCCTTAGCCGATTGTAACAATAATGCGGGCAAGAACATATAATAAAGTATGCAATAACGTAAATGATAAATAATTGATAAGCTAGCCGACTACTGAACAGAGCGAGTATAGAATAAGATAATGAATAAATGTAGTCGGCTTTAACAGATAACTCATCGGCTAAGCACCCCGATAACACCATCGCACAACACCATCGGCTCATCAAGGGTAAAGCTATGGTCGTCAGTCTAGTAGATCGGACCCAACCGTTGCAGCACAGACCGACAATGATAACAATGCCTCAATAGGTCGATAGATATGATGCGATCGTGATGAAAATAACTTACCGGCTATGCACTCTGATAAAACGCCTGCACACAATGCATCGGCCCAGCAGGATCGACTTATCACTAGCGGTTCAATAGGTCGGACCCAACCGATGCAGCACGAACCGATGATAAATCGCTCCCAGTAAGCCGATACGATCTATGCACGCGTGATGTGATATACCTAATCAATCTATGAGGTCAAACTGAACTGATGCAGCCATAGATAAAGTAAAATATATCGTGGTAAGCCGACTACCATAAACCGACTAGAATATCGGATCTAACCGAGGAATCCTAGCGATTGGTAGTCGGTGACGAGACTTACCCTCTCGCAGGAGTTCGGACCTAACCGATGCAGCCCGGCTCGAGAAGCAGGATCCCGTCGAAAGGTGGCGATGCGCCGAATTTTGTATTGATCTGTGATGATAATTTACAGGTCCCCGGGCATACGTATATATACCCCGAGTTACATGAGTCCTTATAGGACACGGTATATGATTCCTATCTATAATAGAAACGCTAACTAGTCCTGGCCGGACACGAGGCCAGGTTCCCTAAAAAAGATAAATCTTTTCTTAATAAACATAGTAATTAACTGCCACGCACGGTCTTCACGGCTCTTTCTCAGACTCGGCCTGCTCCCTGAACCAATCTCTGTTAACCGACTGCAATCGTTCCCTTGACCGAATCTGATACAAGGCCTTACCAAATTTTGGCGTTAACACTCTCGTATATTCCTTGGAAGTTGGTGATGAAGCGTTCCCGGAGTTTTCCCCAGGAGCCGATTGATTGCTTGGGAAGTCTCGTTAGCCATGTCCTTGCCGAGTCGGCTAAACGACTGGGGTAGTTAGCCAGACTTTGTAGATTTTCCTCCAGCTGCTTAGATTGCCAGAGTGTAGACCGTGAATCAAGACTCGGGATTGGTCTTGCCGTCGTATTTTTTGATGCCTGTAGGCTTGAAACTCGGACGGCCAGTCGACCTGTTGTAGCTCCTGGGTTGAAGGCCGTACTCCTTCATCTTTATGAGGGCTTCGGCTCGCCTTAACGACGGCAAAACCGCTCGTGGTGGAGGCCGACGCGCTCATTCTCGTCTTCCGATCAGCGTTGCTCGTCTTCCTCTCGTTCGTGGCACCGAGCGTTGATGTCCTGCTGAAGGTCACGCCGTAGTTGGGAAAGATTACAAGGTTAAAGATCTTTGACTTTATGTTTAATTGTTTCACAATTAAGCATAAAGTCGGGGGCTACACCTAATAGGTGCGCCTATTCGGCGCACATTATTCATACTTCTACATGGAGCCCTTCATAGCCTCGCTGCTAGCTAACGTGAAGCAGGACTTGGGAGAAGAAGCACTCGGATAAAGAGTACTTGGGAGCAATGCACTCAGAAATACTTCACCGTGGAGGATGAGCACTCAGCATCAGCGGTGACTCAACTATGAAGATCTCAGGGGCTACTGTGGAGGCCATGGGCCCCGGGTACCTCATGACAAACATATGGGCCACTCGGATAGAGGATCGGCCTAGCCTTGTAATTAGAGATATGATAGGACTCGGCAGACTTAGCCTTGTACGACAGGGAAAATACAGTCTTAGTCGGATACATTATATCTCTAGAAGGAGATCCCTTGGTCGTAGTCCGACTAGGACTCCTACTTTGTAACCCTGTCCCCCAGTATATAAGGGGAGGCAGGGCGCCCCCTGAGGGCAAGTTCATCATAAGCACCATACATCCTCAAAGGAAATACACTACAATTGGACGTAGGGTATTACCTCACATCGAGGGCCTGAACCAGTATAAACCCCTTGTGTTCCTTTGCAGTCCACCGAGTTTCGATCCGACGAATAGCCCCATATTCATATTGCCGGTGTAAAACATCGACAGAGCCCCTCCTCTTTGTATGATGGACCCCAGGAGTTAACTCAGAACCAATCCCAACCGTTGATCCTCAAAGAACCAATCCGGTCCATCCGATTCCCTTTAAACATCCCGAAACCATCTCAACCATTGGATTTCCTCAAATCAAATCTTAGCTATTGGATCTCTTTAATCCATTCATCATGCCACGTCAGCCCTAAAGCCACGTCCTCCTGCCATCTCTGCCTTTTTGCCCATGTGTCGTTCACGTGGCAGTCCATCTTACCCCAGTCCACCACTCCATCTCATCCTTGATCCATGGACCTAATCCACATGAGCCTAGACAATGACAGTGGACCCCATCTGTTAGCTCCCCTGAGAATAATTATTTTAATTCAAAAATCTAGGGAATATTCTAAGAATATTCCTTTTCCTTTTTCTTTTTAGATTTTCTTTGAATTCAATCTTCCAGAGGCCGTATCTTTTCCGTCCGAACTCCGATTCAACCCGTTCTTCCTAAATTCATATAAAATCATGATCTACCTATTTATGTACTTTTATGTACTTTTTATTTGGAGTTTCTTAGTTTCTTTTCTTGTTATGCATGTAGTCGTGTTTTTCGCTATTTCGGTGGATCGCGAAGATCGAGGAAGAGTTCGAAAGATCGAGAGAAGACTTTTTTCGATTGCAAGGCAAGTCACACAACAATCCCCTTGAGCATGTTGATCCCATTTGCGAAATCTATTTTGTTTTAACGTTATTGCATGCAAAGCTTTTGAATGTCATTATTAGGGGTATTTATATCCTACATTCTTTGATTATGGCCACTTTGTTGTTGATACCGTTACCTCTATAACTTGGGTGATTAATGCTGACTAGCTAGATGACCATTTACTGATCTAACTAGATTATTTAGGATTTGCTTAGCCAATGCCTAGAAACTTTAGTGTCATTTTATGTGGGAAACTAATGATTCACTTATCGATGATTAATGATTAATGGCTATATTTTCACGACAGTTGGTCGTGGCTAGTTAATTAATATGCCAACTAAAACTTGACTGAATAGTAGGTTGTGAGCATATAGAATGATGATGATGCTAGTGGTGCTCATGAAGGACCGGTTCGTGAACTACTTGTTGCGAAGCAATACTCGTACTAACCACAAGGTAGAATGGGTAATGGTGGGATTTGAAGTGTGATGAGTTCAATAGGAGGCACCAGGGCATGTTTGTGGCTAATATAAGTCCACACATGGCAGTCGTCAATAAGTCCATGAGTTTGGGCGTTGAGCCATCTTGCGGGGAGAGTATTGATCACCCCTACCGGAGACCAGAGGCTTGGCAGGAGGCTCTCCTATTGTGCAAGTTACATGGATGGTCTTGTCACAATCTCTATTCGGGTACTTTTGAGTATCGCGACGCATGACTGACATGATGTTGAGATTGTGTCTTGTGGGTAAAGTTGTACACCTCTGGCCAGAGTAAAACTATTCAAATAGCCATGCCCGCGATTAATGGGCAGGCCTAGCAATGTTTTTCGTGATTAGTCTCACACTACTCATAAATGCTGATAATTGTTTGGAATTTGATAGCTCCAGTTTGGAGGGTTATGGTTTTGGGCCTGAACTGCATTGAAGTATTGTTCGATGATTGGGTTAAAATTGATTAATGATTGAACTATACTGTTTTTAATAATTTTAAATGCAAATATTTTAAATATTGTTTATGCAAATAAGCCATACTATGGCTTTCCTTTGGGATCCTGTTGCATTATTTTGCATTCATAGTGTGGCTTGTTGAGTACGGTGGGTGGTACTCAGTCTTGCTATATTACAATCCATCAGAGGGAAACTTTACGAGGAGGAGAAGTTTGGTGTTTGGCTTACACCCCAGTTGAGCTGCCTGTGGCTTGGTGCTGAAGCTATGTTAGTTGCCGTTCTGCTGCTGATTTCTTCTGTGTGAGGACTAAGTGCCTCTTTTGTAAGTATTTATCATTTATCGTATTTGGTTATATTTATCAAATTGTTGATTTGTGTACCTTGGCTGATTCCTGGACGAGGATTTATTGCACAAATTAGCTTTGTTAATTGTGGTAAATTTCCAGGCGTGATACTCTAATTCTTCAGATGTGGTTCTGGATCAAGAGTCCCAGGAGGAAGAGCTACCTTGGAGTGCTCCTACTCAGAATGAAAATGATTTATCTGATATGATGGACATTGGTTTGGGGAAGTTCGGGGATGATAAATTCATAGCTAATGAAGAGAGATGTGACATCCCTACTGATTCTGATATTGAGAGATGGAGGGAAGAGGAAGAGCAGGAAGAAACAAAGATTTTTCAGGAGGTTACTAAGAAGAACAAGGGAAGGCCTAAGAATAATAGAGCTAAACCAGCTATTACCTCAAGGTGGAACCTGAGGCAAAAAGAGAAGGTTGTTCCAATATCATAGAAAGCTGAGCTCCTGACTTTAAAGAAGAATCTCGAGGGGGAAGGTATTTCTTCTAATCCTTTTGCCATTTTCCAAGTTGTTGAACCTGATGTTTTACATTCAATTGCATCTGCTATTAATCTTAATCTAGGTAGTAATAAACATGAAGTTTCTGAGTTTATTGATTCCATTAAAGCTAAGGAGTTGGCCCAAGAAAAAATTGTTGAACTAAATTTTAAGAAAATGAAAGCAAAGAAAAACGAGAAAGAGAGTTGTGGTTCTTCAATTGATCCTTTGAGGGATCCTGAGCTTAAAGAGAATAAGAGTTTTCCTAAGGATAACATTTAATGAGGATTCTTTTTTGGAACATCAGAGGGTTGGGTAATGATGCTAGAAGGGGTCAAATCAAAGATATCATGGATAAACATAGAATTGATGTGGTATGTCTGCAGGAAACTAAAAGAATGAATGAGTTTCTCTGATAAAGAGTTGAATAATCTCTGTTTTAAGAAAGAGATGGACTGGGCTTGGAAGGCATCCTTTGGTGTCTTTGGTGGATTGTTAATTGGAGTGAACACTGATATTGTAGAGGTGATGGAAACCCATGTGGGAGCTTTTTTCCTAAGTAGAGTTATTAAAAATAAAGTTGACAATTTTACTTGGGAAGTTATTAATGTGTATGGGCTGGTCCTGCAAGTTTTAAAACAACCCTTTCTAGAGGAACTTGTTTTCTACTGTCAAAATAATCTTAACCCTGTAGTTGTTGGAGGTGATTTTAATTTGTATCGTTTTCAGCATGAAAAATCTAATGATAGTCTAGATCTGAGAAACATGAGGCTCTTTAATGAGTTTATTGTTGAGATGGGGTGGAGAGAGATTTACAGAGGTGGTGGGAAGTTTACCTGAACTAATAAACAGGATAATCCCACTCAAGTAGTTTTGGATAGAGTTCTGGTATCTATCCTTGGGAGGTTCAGTTCCCTTGGTCACCTGAATAGTCTCATTAGAGTCTGCTCTGACCATTCCCCTTTGCTGTTAGATACCGGAGAAGATACTAGGAAAGGCTGTAATGCTTTCAGATTTGAACCTTCTTGGTTTATTACTCAAGACTCCAGGGATCTCTTGATTTCTAAGTTCCTTGAAAGAGATAATTCTTACATTTTGGATTTCTGGAATAAGAAGTTATCTTCTCTTAGGAAGTTTCTGAAAGGTTAGGGGCTAATATTAGTTCTATACAAAAAAAATGCTAATATTGAGTTGGAAAGGAGGCTTGGTGATATTGATTGTTAGGCTGATTTGGGTGATTTGTCTTCAGAAGATCGGCAGGAGAGATATACTTTAGAAGCGAATTTAGGGAGTTTATATGAAATGGAAGAGTTATATTGGAAAAAAAGAAGTGTAGAAAATTGGCTTTTAAAAGGAGATAGGAATACTTCTTTCTTCCATGGTATTGCCAATGGGAGAAAAAGAAAATGTCATATTTCCTTTCTAGAACATGAAGGAGAGGTGATTGCTGGAGAGCTGGAACTAATAAATCACATTGTAGATTTTTATAAAAATCTGTTTACTTCAGACCCCCCTTCTTTAATCCATCTTTCAGAAAATTTTTGGAGTGACTCCCATTATCTTTCTGATGAAGAAAGGGAGTGGATTATTAGGCCTTTTACTATGAAAGAGTTGGATGAGGTGATTAAGGAGGCAAAAAATAATACTGCACCTGGGCCTGATGGTTTCCCAGTCCAATTTTACAAGTTTTTTTGGGAGCAGTTGAGAGGTGATTTGATGGGAATATTGGTCCTTCTTCAGAACAACGAATTGGACTTGAAGAGGTTAAACTATGGTATTATCTCTTTGATTCCTAAGATTAAGGAAGCTAACAATATTAAACAATATAGACCCATTTGTGTGTTGAATGATTCTTTTAAGTTTCTAGCTAAAGTTCTGACTAATAGATTAGGAGAGGTGGCTAAAAATATTATTGCCCCTTCCCAGACTGCTTTCATCACTGGTAGGTTTATTTTGGAAGGTTGTATTACTCTACATGAGACTTTGCATGAGCTGCATAAAAAAAAACTCAAAGGAGTGGTGTTTAAAATTGATTTTGAGAAGGCTTATGATAGAGTGAGATGGGAGTTTTGTTTGAGGTTATGGACAGGAAAAAGTTTCCCCCTGTTTGGATTAATTGGATTAAAGCTTGTGTTCTTGGGGGTAAAGTCTCTATTAAAATTAATAATGACAAAAGTGAGTTTTTTAGGATTTACAGGGGTTTGAGGTAAGGGGATCCTCTTTCTCCCCTTCTGTTTAATCTGATTAGTGATACTTTAGCTAAGATTTTTTACAATGCTAAAAAAGATGGGCTCCTTCCGGGCTTGGTTCCTAACCTGGTTGAGGGGGGCTTACTCATCTCCAGTATGCTGATGATACTGTGCTCTTTATGCCTTTTGATGACGAAGAGATTTTAATTACCAAGTTCATTCTATATTGTTTTGAAGAGCTCTCTGGTATGAAGGTAAATTTCCATAAGAGTGAGGTTTTCACAGTAGGTTTAGAAGAGCCTGAGAGAGAAAAGGTGGCTAATATGTTAAATTGCCCTTAGGGAGTTTTTCCTATGATTTATTTGGGTCTACCTGTCAGCCCGGAGAAATTGCTTAATGCTGATTTTGAGTTTGTAACTTAGAAGTTGGAAAAGAGACTAGGAACCTGGAAGACAGGGTCGTTGTATTATAGTGGAAGAGCTATTTTGTTAAATTCTTGTCTTTCTTCAATCCCAACTTATGCTATGGGGATGTACTTTTTACCTGAAGGGATTCACCATAAGTTAGACTCTATCAAGGGCAGGTTTTGCTGGGCTGGGGTAAGCTCTAAAAAGAAGTATCATATGGTTAACTAGAGTGATCTGGCTTTTCGTAAAGAGTTTGGGGGTTTAGGTTTTACTAAAACTAGAAAGATGAATATATCTCTCTTAGCTAAGTGGATTGTGAAAATAGAATCTAAGGAGAAGAGTTTATGTTTAGAGATGTTAAGGAAGAAATACTTGAGAAATAGGGGGGTGTTCTAGGTCTCAGATCATGGTTCTTCTCAGTTTTGGAGAGGTATTCTTCAGATTAGAAAGTGGTTTTGTTTTGGGGGTATTTGGTCTCTGGGCTATGGCAAACATATTTCCTTCTGGGATGATGTATGGGTTGGTAAATGTCTTTTAAAAGTTAGTTTTGATGTTTTATACTCTATTAATAACAAACAGAACATTTTTGTGGCTGAGGTTCTTAGTAGTGGTTTTTCAGTTTTATCCTTTAGGAGATCTTTTGGCCCCATAGAACTTGCTGCCTAGAATGATTTAAAGCTTCTCCTACATGGGCTACAGATTTCTGATGAGCCTGATACTCTCTTATGGGAACCTGGAAAAAATATATGCTTCTCAACAAAATCTATGTATGAAGCTCTTTCTTTTAGAGGTGTGTCTGACCCAAGGATGAGCTTGTTGTGGGGTGCTCCTATTCCTCTGAAAAAATGACATGATTTTTAGAGATAAGCTTGTTGGTACCGCTCTTACTGTTGCTTACCATATGATTTTTCTCTTGAATCAGTGGGAAATCCTTTTGAAGCCCAAAGAAGTCCCAGCTATGGAAGCCATGACCTCTGCCATCCTAGAAAGGGCAAATGAGCTGAACCACCACAGGACCAGGATTGGCTGAAGTGTGTCCTCTGACCTCTTTGTTGTTATTGTTTTTTAAACTTGTTTTGGCTTGTATGCCATCTGCTTGGTATTTGTATAAACCTCTGTGTTGCTATGGATGTCTGTGTTTTGGCGTATGGGTGACCTTTTAGTGTAGAGCTTGGAAGATGGGTTTGTCTTAACCCTTACAGTAAGTTTGTTTTGAGGAAGTTGTGGTAGTTCCTATGAATCCTACATGTAAGCAGGTAATCCCAGCAAAACTCTTCTAGTTGCTTTCAATTAAAAGCGGGGCTTTATAGCCTTTTGTCTAAAAACACATCTAGGTACCAACCATGGCAACGGCTGCAAGGCTCTAGAACACTGAACTTAACGGTAGAGGGAATTTTTCCCTCGATGTATGTTCTGATAGCCAAGAGCGAATTATGCACTCCCTTGATAACATCCTGATCCACCGGGAGGCGTACATCAATATTGCTGTCCGAACACCGAAATTGAGAGCAAATAGTGTCCACTGTAAGGCAGTCAAGGGATGTTGCATTTTCCAGAATATGACATGTTAGATCAACCAAGCTACTCGGGGAATTGAAACCAGTGATCTTCATATTCTTAAGCTTGTCATGCAGTTGTTTAGGGATTTGCCTTAGACATATGGGATCCTTAAAAGTCAAGTCATGCTTCTCTTTGTGTTAAATTTGAGATGAAAAATCAATGATACTTCAATAAATTATAAATGGTCCACCATAGTTATTAGATAAGCATTGCAGAATGAACAGTAACTTACACATAGGATGAAAATCTCCAAGGAAGGAGAAGCGTCAAGAAAACATGCAAGAGAAAAAATAATCATAAACCTAGGAAAATCTCCATGCTGCAAAAGTAATCCTCAAGTATCTAAGGTGGAGGAATTTGCCAAGGCTAGTTGGTGTATCGACCATCTGCATAAAGAAGGCTCAGACCAATTATATTTCATTGTATGGCTACTACATTACAGGCCAACAATATATCACCTAAAGTGTAGAGCATACTTGTCACGCCCAGAAATTCACCAGAATTTTCAAAGATAATATGCGTATTAAATCCTTGTCCAGGAATCAGCCGAGATACACAAATCGACAATTTGATAAACATAACCAAAAACGAATAATGGTAAATATTTACAAAAGAGGCACTTAGTCCTTACATAGAAAAAATCAGTAGCGGAACGGCAACTAGCGAAGCTTTGACACCAAGCCACAAGTAGCTCAACTGGGGTATAAGCCAAACACCAAACTTCTTCTCCTCGCAAATTTTCACTCTGATGATTGTAATATTGAAAGACTGAGTACCACCCATCGTATTCAACAAGCCACACTAGAATGCAAAATAATGCAACAGGATTCTGAAGAAAAGGCATAGTATGGCTTATTTGCATAAACAATATTGAAAATATTTGCATTTAAAATCATTCAAAAACAGTATAGTTTAATTACTAATCAATATTAAACCAATCACTGAACTGCACTACAAACTCAAACCATATTCCCTCCAATCTAGAGCTATCAAAATTCCATCATTTATTATCATTAATGAGTAATGTGGGACTAATCATAGAAAACATTGCTAGGCCCGCCCATTAACTGCGGGCATGACTATTCGAACAGTTTTACTCTAGCCAGGTGTATCAATTTACCTACAAGACACGGTTCCGCAAATGTCACCATGCCCCGAAATACCACCATGGTACTGCAAAGGAGAAAACCGTGACAAGACTTTTCATGCAGCTCGCCTAACAGAAAAGCCACCCGCTGAACTACCAGTCTCCAGTAAGGTTGATCAGGTTCCTAGACAGGAAGACGGTCCAACGCCCAAAACATGGACTTATTGGCACAGCCATGGTAGTCTTACTGACACAGCCACAACGCACTATGGTGCCTCCTGTTGAACTCGCTACACTACGAGTTCAGCCGTTGCTTATTCTGGCTTGTGGTTAGTATGATATTGCTTCGCAACAAATAGTCCGCGAACCGGTCCTTAATAGTTATGAGCACCGCTAGCAACATTCACAACTCTAGTGCTCATAACCCACCATTTAGTCAGATTTTAATTGGCAAGATTAATTAACCAACCACGACCAACTGTCGTGAAAATACAGCCATTATCGATTAATGAATCATTGATGATTGAATAGTTATCCCATATAAAATGACACTACAGTTTCTATGCATTGACTAAGCATAACCTAATTAATCTAGCTAGATCAATAAATAAACATCCAGCTAGTTAGCATTATTCTTCCAAGGTATCAAGGTAATGGTATCAATATCAAAGTGGCCATAATAATCAAGAAAATATTGGATAATAATAAATACCCGTATAATGACATTCCAAAACATTGCATGCAATAACGTTAAAACAAAATAATTTTCATAAATAGGATCAACATGCTCAAAAGGATTGTCGTGTGACTTGTCTTGCAATAGAAAAGTCTTCCGCAAATCTCCTGAATTTATTCCTCGAACTTCGCTTCCCTCCAAAACGGCGAAAACGACTGACTACACGTAAAAAAGGAAAAACCCTAAGAAATTCCAAATAAACAGGAAATAAAAATTATATAAACAGGTAGATTATGATTTTAAATGAATTTAGGAAGAAAAACAGGATGGAAAAGTTACGGCTTTCGGAAGATTGAATTCAGAGAAAATCTGAAAAGAATTAGAAAAGAATATTTCCTGAAATATTCCCTCAAAAATTGATAACTGAAGAAATTATTTTTTTTATGAGAAAAGGGAGTAGAACACACTGTCATAGACTAGCTCTCATGGGCTAGGTTCATGGACCGAGGAAAGTGGGGAATGGTGGACTGATGAGGTGGAAGGCCATGTGGCGATGAGGTGGCACTGGTTGGGGTTAGGGAAATCCGACGGCTCGGATTAGATTAGAATGAATTGGACGGCTAGGATTTGCTCGGGACGAGTTATGGAAATCAAACGGACTGGATCAGATCTATAGATCGGACGGCCATGGTTGATTGAGTCACTATGCTCGCGCCCGATGGTCATACACAGAGAGGGACTGCTAGCGGGTCCCACATGGCGGTGGCACACAGAGGGGCTAGCTGAGCCCGGCCGGCCATGCCGCCGCGGACCCGACGCGAGGCAGGGAAAGACGGGGCGGTGACCTGTGAGACGACGGAAACCAGCGGCAGAGGGCGGCGCAGTAGGGTGACGGCGTCGACGATCCCACGGCGCGACGGCGACGGCAACGGCGACACGCCGGGTTGGAGGGGGAACAGCCAGGGGCGCCGGGATGGGGACAAGGCGCCGGAGAGGTAAAAAGGGCGGCGGGCTCCAGGAAGATGCTCACCAGTGGCCGGCGGAGTCTGCGACTGTGCTGGCGACAGCGATTCGGCACCCATCGACGGCAGCTGCTCAGTGCACGGCGGCGAGGTGAAGCAGAGACGAGGCGGCGGGCTCCAGCGCAGTGCAACGGCGGCGGCGGCTGGCGGGCTTCTGCGGCACGGGTGGCTAGGGTTGCGGCTAGGGCATGGAGGGCGAGGGGGCGGCGGCGGCTAGCAGTTTATAGGGGCGGCTAGGGCATGGCTGGGTGGCGGCGCCGGAGGATGCGGGCGGCGGTTGAGCAGGGGCGGCGCGGCGCGGCTCGGCTCGGAGCTGGGCCGGGTTGGCGGCGGCGCTGGGCCGAGGCGTCGTAGAGGCCAGCGTGGGCCGGGGCCAGGCCGAGGGGGAGGCAGGCGCGGGAGGCCGGGCCTGGGAGCAGCAGGAAAGGAGAGAGGGGGAGCCGGGAGGAAGAAGGAGGGAAAAAAAGAAAAGAAAAGAATAGGAAAAAGAAGGAAGGGAAAAAAGGAAAGGAAATTAAGGAAAAAAATGGGAAAAACTCCAATCTGCAGAAATGGGAATTTTAGGCAAAATTGAGGAATGTTGGATCATCCGAAATATTGGAATATTTAGAATTCTGAAACATTTTGGAATTTGAAAAAAATATCAGGTGGAAATTAGAAAAAGGAATATTGGAGATTAAAGAATTTCAAGGAATTTAGGACATTCCGATTATTGGGATATATTTGGGGAATTTGAAAGTCAAAAATATTTTGTGAAATTCAGAAATTGGAAAAGCTTGGAATATCTTGGGATTTAAATTATTTTCAACGGAAGGGAGCTTTGGGGAACCAAAGAGACATAGGGGATCTTAGGGTTTCGGAATTGGATTTATTCTGAAAACCTTGGATATGGAATTTAAGAGAATCTTCCGGGATTAGACTTTCAAGGAATTGGGGATTCGGGAACGACGACCCGAGAAAAGGATTTCGGAATTTATTTAAATAATTACTGAGATTGATCTTTATAATATTTAAATTAATTCTGGAGCTTCGAAAAATCTAAGAAAATTTCAGAGAGTGTAATTATATACAAACAATTTATTAAAAATGATTTCGACAATGATTTATTAAAGAAATTTTTATTCTCCCATTTTTACTTAATTAATTTACTTTATAATTTAATATAAATTATAGAAAATCTATTATTAATTAATTAATTTATTTCTGAAAAACAGGCTGTGACAATACCTCATAAGACAAAATGATATTAAGAGTTTCAAGATTTGGCATACTAAATGGAAGCTCAACACGAGCATAACAAACACTGTTGGGAAAAATCACTTCCAGATTCTTCGTTCACGGTTCCTCTAGTGAGAATGTACCTGTTTACCTTCAAAGCAAAAAATGCATAGATTTGGAGCTTTGCTTTCTAGCATTTGTAGCCCGAAACATCCAAATAGCCCCAGAAAACTAAGCCGTTGTAGAAGGTATCTTCAGGAAATTAATCTCGCCACAACGCTTGATTTCCAACTTCTCCAAAGCTAAAGCATTGGAAAGAAGATATTCTAAGTCGGTGTATAATACACACACAAGATAGATGCAATCTTGTCAGGCTTATCACGCTAAGAAGTCCAACTGTTGGACAGAAAGAACAATGGAAAAGTGAAGATACTGAATAGAGTCACCACTTCCTGTCGATGTTTTACACCGGCAATAAATATATGGGGCTAGTCGGCGGATGGAAACTCGGTGGATTGCAAAGGAACACAAGGAGATTTTATACTGGTTCAGGCCCTCGATGTGAGGTAATACCCTACGTCCAGTTTGTATGTATTCCTTTGAGGATATACGGTGGTAGTTCTGATGAACTGTATGGCCGTGTGCTTCTATGAGCTCTTCTCTGCCCTCATGGGGCGCCCTGCCTCCCCTTATATACTGGGGGACAAGGTTACAAAGTAGGAGTCCCCATCGGATTACGACTAGGAGATCTCCCCTTAGAGATATAACGTACCCGACTAGGACTGTATATTCCTTTCTATACAAGGCGAAGTCTGCCGAATCTAGCTATATCTCTAATTACAAGGCTAGGCCCATCCTCTATCCGAGTGGCCCATATGCTTGTCATGAGGTACCCGGGGCCCATGGCACCCACAGTAGCCCCCGAGACCTTCATAGTTGAGTCACAGCTGATGCCGAGTGCTCATCCTCCACGGTGAAGTCTTCCCGAGTGCATTGCTCCCGAGTACTCTTTGTCTGAGTGCTGCTTCTCCTGAGTCCTGCTTCATGTCAGCTGGCAGCGAGGCTATGAAGGTCTCGATGTAGATGTTGGAATAGTGTGCGCCGAATAGGCGCACCTATTAGGTGTAGCCCCCGACTTTGTGCTTAATTGTGAAAACAATTAAACATGAAGTCAAAGATCTTTAACCTTGTAGTCTTTCCCGAGTAGATTACTACTGGTACATGAGACTCTTCGGTATCATGTCAACCGGAATATGATTTATAGTCTTGCCGAGTAGGGAACTACTCGTATATAGGACTCTTCGACTTCATGTCAATCGGAATGTGCGTTTATAGTCTTGCCGAGTAGGATGCTACTCGTATATGGGACTCTTCAGCGTCATGTCAGCTGGAAAGGGGGTGTTTATAGTTTTTCCCGAGTAGTATACTACTCGAAAATTAGACTCGTCGGCATCATGTCAGCCGGAAAAGGTGTTTATAGTCTTTCCCGAGTGGCGTCCCATTCGGAAGTTAGACTCTTCCGCATCATGTCAGCGGGAATGAGAATTTTATAGTCTCTCCCGAGTAGTGCACTACTCGAAAGTTAGACTCTTCAGCGTCATGTCGGCTGGAGTAATGTTGCTCATGGCAACTGGTGGCCGCGCATATAGGCCGAGTACCACTGTATGAAAATAAATCCATTACGTGGTTAGGTGTACTCGAGAGAGATACCTGTATCTCCAATTTCAATGAAGACCAGCTTGTGATCCTTGTAAGGATGTATCCTCGAGACCTGGCGGATAAGACAGATACCCAAACATATATGTTTAGCAATAAGGCTCTCATGAAGCATATCTGTTTACCTCATCGGCTCCTGTTGGTAGCACCAGCGCTATAATTTCAACTCAGCCTGCGGGCGGCCCACATGGAGCATGCTACCGTAGGAACTCATATCTTGGTGGCTGCTACCAAATAAGCCAGCCTGAGCCGACCTATCCAGCATAGCTCTAGGGAAGTATCATCCATCGCATATCAGGATGAGTTTTTTGGTGTTGGTAACCGCAATCAGCCAGAGAAATCCTTATTCGCAAGCCTTTCCGACTTACGTTCTGGATGCAAACTGGTTGCCACATGTACCCGAGTAGGTATGTTGCAGGATCTGCTTGCCCTCCTCAGGTGTGACGCAGTGCATGAGAACTCCGGATGCGCTTTGACGATGTAAGTCTTCTCTGACTTGGGAAAAGCCGAACAAGGTACCCGAACCTTGCATTAGCAGAGGGTTCGGCTGGTGACCCTCATGGGGCGTACCCTATCCAACAGAGTTATAGCCAAGCTAGGCACCCGAATCTTGCATTAGCATAGGATTCGGCTGGCGACCCTCATGGGGCGTATCCAACCTGACAGAGTTGCGGCCAAATAAGGTACCCGAACCTAGCATTAGCGTAGGATTCGGCTGGCGACCCTCATGGGGCGTACCCTACTTAGCCGAGTGGTACACAGCCCCGACTGGCGCCGGGGGCCGATTGTTGGCTCGCATGGAGCGTAGTCGGGGAAGATGACGTCCCGACTGGCGCAAGTACTCGGTGAGTAGCCCTCATGGAGCATCCCGAGTGTATTTTAGCAGACTTGTCCAGCCCCCGAGCGTAGGAGATGGGCTCGCTGCCCTGAGTTCCTGTCACGCGTATCCGGAGCTGGGCCTGCAATATAAAGATATCGGATGAGTAGCATCTGATGATGAAAACAATCATCCGAATTAAATGTATTTTACAATATATGTAAATACGTGTTCTCCCTCTTTTTGATATTAATTTCCTCGAGTAGTTGACCCCTTACGTTTAAGCACTCTGCCCGACTAGTCATAGCCCCCTAGCGTCGGGAGTTGGCTCATGGCTCTTTCCCAGGCACGCGTTTTGGGTGACTTGAGTTCGTCTTACATGGAGCAGAGTTTCACGGATCGAGATTTATGCTACTCGAGTACTTTTGTAATCATTTAAGAGTAAAAACGGAAAAAAGTAAATGCGCAGCTTGTACACCTATTAGGTGTAAGCGGCTGTGGCACTAGCAAGGCCGAGTGAGGAGATGTTTATCAGAAAGCGACTTAGCTGTTCGGTATTTGGGAGTGGGGATGCCATCCTCGTGTTTGAGCTTGTGAGCCCCCGAGCATGTCGCTTGTTGTTCTGATAATCTTCAGTTGTTGAAGGTCGAAGGCGGTTGTGACCGACTGCCACAATGGAGCCGTCTGACTTGCGTTTGCGATTCCCAGCTTTAGTCGGGACCGCGTCGTCGGTGTCGTCCCGCTTCTTCTGTCAGGGTGACTTGTTGTCATCGAGGGCCTCGGCAACAGCGTGGGCCGAGTCGGCGTACTTGTTTGCCATGTCGAAAAGGGCCTTGACAGAGTTGGGAGGCTTCCGCGTGAATTTGTCGATGAACGAGGTGTCTTTGACTCCTTTTCGAAAGGCGGCGATGACGACCTCGTCCTTGATGTTCGGGATTGAGTTCCTCTTCTCAGAAAACCTCTTGATGAAGTCACGAAGAGACTCGTTCTTCCTTTGACGCAACTGATATAGGTCGTACTCAGAAGATGGCCTCTCGTATGTTCCCTGGAAATTGGTGATGAAACGTTCCCGGAGTTCTCCCCAAGAGCCGATTGATTGCTTGGGAAGTCCTGTTAGCCATGTCCTCGCTGAGTCGGCTAGAGCAACTAGGAGGTAGTTAGCCATGACTTTGTGGTCACCTCCAGCAGCTTGGATTGCCAGAGTGTATGCTGTGAGCCAGGACTCGGGATCGGTCTTGCCGTCGTATTTTTCGATGCTTGTAGGCTTGAAACCCGACGGCCAGTCGACCTGTTGTAGCTCCTGGGTGAAGGCCGGTATGCCTTCGTCTTCATGAGGACTCCGACCCCGACTACGGCGGCGAAACCGCTCTTGGTGGAGGCCGAAATGCTCGTTCTCGTCTTCCAGTTGGCGTTGCTCGTCTTCTTCTCATTCGCGGCGCCGAGCATTGGTGTACTGCCGAAGATCACGCCATAGTTGGCCTCGGAGGTCCTGGTTGCCCCGACGGTCGCTTCGACGTTGCCGGTTGTTGTTTGGGTTGCCGAGTGACGTTTGGCGTGACTCCGTGTGCAGCCGACTAGAGCCGGCCGCTCGGCGTCGCTTTGAGGTAGACGAGACTGCCATTGGGGATGCCGACTGGTTGGTCGGTATGAGGGTATCTCCCGACTGTTGGTGCTGCTGACATGCAGCAGCGGTAAGCATGGCTTTTATCCTTGCGATCGTCGGGGTGGCCTGATGATCAGGCCCAAGCTGGACTGTGTCCAGTAGGGTTACGGCGGCCACGATGTTCTGCTGTGGCGTGACGAAGACGTTGTGGTCGCCGACTTTTGTTTGGAGGGTTTGTTGCTGAGCGGTTCGCCCAGTCCTGCGTAGGCCGTCGTTGCGGGCGTGCAGGCATCTTGCTTCTTCCTCCTGTTGTTCTTGCAGTCGGCAGGCCTCCTCCTCTTGTGGCTCATGTCGTCGGCATGATTCCTGAATAGGAGTAGAGCCTCTGGATGCCATGAAAGTTTCTCGCGGCGGGAAGAAGCTTGCCGATCTGCTGTGCGACTTAGAGTCGGAATCCGACCGGGAGTCGTAGTCCGACTGAGAGTCGTAGTCGGAATAGTTGATGGGGGTGATTACAACTCCGACCTCCCTAGATCCGATCTCGAGCGGCTCGGAGCCGTATCCGAGTCGAACTCCAGGGGATCGGGTTTGCCGCGTCGGATGTAGATTGTAGATATCCGCGGCGTCGCTGAGTCCGAACGGGAAGTTGACGATCTCTTCCCTTCTCGGCCCGATCTCGGCCGGCTCAGAACCGAGTCCGAGTCGAACACTGAAAGGAAGAGTTGTCCCTGGACTCGGGCGTATTGGAGATCGCCGCAGCATGTCGTCGAAGATTGCCGCAGCGTCGTGTGGGCCGACTGGCGCGGAGTCAGCTGGTTCCTCGGCCGGTTGGATCGGGTCCGTGTCGGCCGGGGTGAGATTGCCGATCTGGTCGGCGATGACGTCGAGGCTTCTGAATGCGATTGTATCTCCGGGGGGGGAGTTTGCCGCCGTCGACTTCGGTTGCTGGATCCATCGAGCTTGTAGATGTAGATCGCGTCGGACCCCTACCTGGCGCGCCAACTGTCGATGTTTTACACCGGCAATAAATATATGGGGCTAGTCGGCGGATGGAAACTCGGTGGATTGCAAAGGAACACAAGGAGATTTTATACTGGTTCAGGCCCTCGATGTGAGGTAATACCCTACGTCCAGTTTGTATGTATTCCTTTGAGGATATACGGTGGTAGTTCTGATGAACTGTATGGCCGTGTGCTTCTATGAGCTCTTCTCTGCCCTCATGGGGCGCCCTGCCTCCCCTTATATACTGGGGGACAAGGTTACAAAGTAGGAGTCCCCATCGGATTACGACTAGGAGATCTCCCCTTAGAGATATAACGTACCCGACTAGGACTGTATATTCCTTTCTATACAAGGCGAAGTCTGCCGAATCTAGCTATATCTCTAATTACAAGGCTAGGCCCATCCTCTATCCGAGTGGCCCATATGCTTGTCATGAGGTACCCGGGGCCCATGGCACCCACACTTCCGTTAGATAAAAGTGAGCATGGGAAGAAGTACTTTTCCTCATTTGAAGTCAACTCAAGAGCGAGTTCTTCAAACCCAGAGGTAATAGCAATCTCAAGCCAACTATTGAGACGATAACGTGTGTTGGCATTGGAAGAACGATATAATACAAGGTTGAATGTGTTCATACCTCCTGAGTGATTTTTTAGTATGCGGTCAACATTATTGTTGTAATCTCTAACTATCCCACCCTTTTTATATGCCATTTTATTCAAACCCAGTGTTTGCCAACTGAAAATGAGGTTGGCGTAGAATCGAATACAAGAACCAAGCCTACCAGAGAGGGTGAATGATAGGAAAAACCAAACAACCAAATCTTTTAGCGGAAATAAAAGAAATATCTTACCTGGACGAAGTTGCAATGCACTGCCGTATACCGCCAGTCTGATTGCATACCTGCTGCTGGTCCAATCACCTTCATGCCGTCGATCTAACCGCCCATGAACAAAGAACATAACTCAACGAAACTATTGAAAGTAGATTAACTTTATTACATCAAGATGTGTCTACAAAGTGTATACAAAGCACTCCTCTCTCAAAACTAAACCCTAACTTTTTTCTCTTCCAAAAGTTATGGCTCTAGAGTCTCAACCCCTCATCTATTTATACATAAAACTGTGGAGGCCATGGGCCCCGGGTATCTCATCACAAGCATATGGGCCACTCGGATAGAGGATGGGCCTAGCCTTATAATTAGAGATATGATAGAACCCGGCAGACTTTGCCTTGTACGATAAGGAATATACAGTCCTAGTCGGATATGTTATATCTCTAAGAAGGGAATCCCTCGGCTGTCATCCGGCTGGGGCTCTTATCTTGTACCCCTGTCCCCAAGTATATAAGGGAAGACAGGGCGCCCCCTGAGGTCAGACTAACATATAAGCTCATAGAAGCGCACATACATCCTCAAAGGAATACACCACAACTGGACGTAGGGTATTATCTCACATCGAGGGTCTGAACCAGTATAAACCTCCCTGTGTTTCTTTGCAATCCACTAAGTTTTGATCCGACGAGTAGCCCTATATTCATATTGCCGGTATAAAACATCGACAGTTGGCACGCCAGGTAGGGGCTTCGGCGAGATCTACATCTACAAGCTCGATGGATCCAGCAGCCGGAGTTGACGGCGGCAAATTCTCTCCTGGAGATACATTCTCATTCGGAAGCCTCAACTTCGTCGCCGACATGTTCGGCAATCTCACCTTGGCCAACACAGACCTGATCCAACCGGCTGAGGAACCAGTCGACTCCACCCTAGTCGGCCCAAAAGACACTGCAGCCACCCTCGTCGATTTGCTGCGGCGATCTACCACCTGTTCGGGTCTCGGGACAACTCTCTCCTTCGGCGTCCGACTCACGCTTGGCCTCGAGCCAGCCCGGGTCAGGCTAGGAAGGAGGAAGATTGTCAATCTCCCGTGCAGACTCGGCAACGCCGCGGATCTATACCCCACGCGGCAGACCCGATCTCCTACGGTTTAGTCTGGACATAGCCCAGAGCCGCTCCAAATTGGATCTAGGAAGGTCGGAGTCGTCCTTACTCCAATCAACTACTCAGATTCTGACTCCAAGTCAGACAACGGTTCGAACGCTAGTTCGGACACCAGTCTAGCGAGTTTCCTTCTGCCTCGCGAGATCTTCATGGCATCAACGCCTCCGCCGGAGGTGTGCCGAGTACAACAGGAGCAAGAAGAGGAGGCCCGCCGACTACAACAACAGGAGGAGGCCGAACGCAAGGCTCGCAACGACAAGCTACGCAGGGCTGGGCGAACCGCTCAGCAACAGATCCTCCAGACTAGAGTCGACGACCACGACGTCTTCGTCACACCTCAGCAGAACGTCATGGCCGTTGTAACCCTGCTGGACACACTCCAGCTCGGGCCTGATCACCAGGCCACCCCGACTATCACCAAGATCAAGGCGATGATAACGGCTGCTACCTGTCAACAGCACCAGCAGTCGGGCGGTACACTTGTGCCGACCAACCGGTCGGGTTCTCCAGCAGTAGTCTCGTCCGCATCAGCACGACGCCGAGCCGCTGGCTCAAGTCAGCCGCACGCGGAGTCACGCCAAAGGTCTCTCGGCAACACAAACAACAACTACCGGCGGCGCCCTCGGAATGATCGCTGGTTCAACCAAGATCTCCGAGTTCATCTACAACGTGATCTCCGCCAAGACATTAATGCTTGGCGCCGCCAACGCGAAGAGTACGATCGATGCCGACTGGAGGACGAGTACGAGCGTTTCGATTTCCACCACGAGCGGTTTAACCGTCACGGTCGGAGCCGGAGCCCTCACGAAGATGAAGGCGTACCAGCCTTCACCTAGGAGCTACAAGATGTCGACTGGCCGTCGGGCTTCAAGCCTACGGGAATCGAGAAATACGACGGCTAAACCAATCCTGAGTCCTAGCTCATCGTATACACCCTGGCAATCCGAGCTATCGGAGGTGACCACAAAGCCATGGCTAACTACCTCCCGGTCGCCCTAGCCAACTCAGCGAGGACATGGCTAACAGAGCTCCCAAGGCAATCAATCAGCTCCTAGGGGGAACTCCGGGAACGCTTTATAGCCAACTTTCAGGGGACTTACGAGCGGCCGTCTTCCGAGCACGATATCTATCAGCTACACCAGAGGAAGAAGGAGTCTCTCCGTGAGTTCATTAAAAGGTTCTCCGAGAAGCGCAACTCGATCCCAATGATCAAGGATGAGGTCATCATCGCCGCCTTCCGCAAGGGAGTCAAGGACGCCCCGTTTATCGCGAAATTCACTCGGAAGCCACCAGCCGCTGTCCGGGATCTCTTCGACATGGCAAATAAATACGCCGACTCGGCCGAAGCAGTCGCAGAGGCCCTCGATGAGAAGAAGAAGTCCCGGCGGAAAGACCAGAAGGCAAAAGCCGACAATGAGCCATCACAAAACAAATCCGACAACCGCAAGTGGATGTCGGACAATGAGGTGACCAACGTGGAGCGGACCCGGTCGCGACCCCCAAAGAACAACAAGTACCAAAAGGTTATGAACGGGCCTTGCCCCTTCCACCCCAAGGGTAAACACGCGGCCAAGGACTGCTTCATGCTCAAAAAGTTTGCCTCTGAGCAGACTTCATCATCTGGCTCCGATAAGGACAAGGACAAGCCAAACTCAGGCCCGGCCGACGACTATCAAGATCCCCAGGCCGAGCTCAACCATATCTTCGGAGGGCCGTTTGCATATGAGTCCAAGCGAAAGCAGAAGCTAACAGCATGCGACGTCAACACGGTCTCTACAGCAGATGCCCCCCAATATTTGCGCTGGTCAGAGATGTCCATCACATTCAACCGCGCAGATCACCCAGATCAGATTTCACACCCCGGACGCTACCCACTCATCCTGGACCTGATCGTCAAAAATATCAAGTTGAAGAAGGTTCTCATAGACGGAGGCAGCACGCTCAATATCCTCTTCGCCAAGACCCTGGATGAGATGAAGATCCCTCGTTCAGAACTACGGCTGAGTACGGCGCCCTTCCACGTGATAATTTTCGGCCTATCTTCAACCCCCCTTGAACAGATAACTTTGCCGGTTACCTTCGGCACGCGGGACAACTTCCGCACAGAAAACATCTGCTTCGAGGTCACCGACTTCGAGACCGCGTACCACGCGATACTCGGACGACCGGTGCTCACCAAATTCATGGCGATACCACACTATACTTACATGGTGCTCAAGATGCCTGGGCCAGCCGGGGTCCTCTCCCTCCGCAGTGATGTCAAGCAAGCCTTCATCTGCGACAAGGAGAGCTGCGAGTTGGCTCAATCACAAGAGGCGGCAGTCAGACGCAACAGCATTCGGCAAGCCATCACAACCGAAGTCGAGGATGACCAGGTTCCAGTGAAAAAAGCAGTGAAGTCGGAAATTTCAGCGGACTCTGACATGAAGAAGATCCCCCTGGACCCTTCCAACCCCTCCAAGACTGCTCTAGTCGAGACCGGACTCGACCCCAAATAGGAAGACGCGCTCGTCACCTTCCTCCAAGCCAACAGAGATATCTTCGCATGGAAACCGTCCGACATGCCGGGCATACCAAGAGAGGTGATCGAGCATGCCCTCAATGTCAAGACAGACGCCAAGCCAGTCAAGCAACGGCTACGGCGCTTCGCACAAGAACGAAAAGATGCCATTCGGGAGGACATAACTAAGCTCCTCGCGGCCGGGTTCATCAAAGAGGTCTACCACCCGAACTGGCTGGCAAACCTAGTTCTGGTTTGGAAGAAAAAGGGTAAATGGCGCATGTGCGTCGATTACACCAATCTAAACAAAGCATGCCCCAAGGATCCATTTGGTCTACCCAGAATAGATCAGGTGGTGGATTCAACCGCGGGGTGCAAACTTCTCAGCTTTCTCGACTGTTACTCGGGATACCACCAAATCAGCCTGAAGGAGGACTGCCTAAAGACGTCTTTCATCACGCCATTTGGCGCGTACTGTTACATCACCATGCCATTCGATTTGAAAAACGCTGGAGCAACGTATCAACGAGCAATTCAGCTGTGTCTACACACTCAGATCGGGCGCAATGTGAAAGCCTACGTCGATGACGTGGTGATCAAGACCAAGTCCAAAAAAGACCTCATCGCTGACCTAGAAGAAATCTTCCAAAATCTTCAAAGATTCAAGATGAAGTTGAACCCAGAAAAGTGCGCCTTCGGTGTGCCATCCGGCAAGCTACTCGGCTTCATTGTATCGCATCGCAGCATCGAGGCCAACCCAGAGAAAGTCAATGCAATCATGAACATGGCACCCCTGACTAGCTAGAAGGACGTTCAGAAGCTGATAGGCTGCATGGCGGCACTTAGCCGGTTCATCTCCCGACTGGGCGAACGGGGCATGCCCTTTTTTAAGTTAATGAAGCAAGCAGACAATTTCCAATGGACTCCCGAAGCCTAGCAAGCCTTCAAAGACTTCAAGAAATTTTTCACATAACTACCCGTGTTGGCATCACCTATGCCCCAAGAACCATTAATGTTGTATCTGGCGACAGCCAACCAGGTAGTTAGCACGGTGCTGGTGGTCGAGCAATCCGAACCGGATCGTATACAAAAAGTTCAATGGACAGTCTATTTCGTCAGCGAGGTCCTAGCCAACTCAAAAATGAGATATCTGCAGGTCCAGAAGCTGCTCTACGGCCTACTAATCATTGTTCGGAAGCTGGTGCACTATTTTCAATCGCATCAAGTCACGGTGGTCACATCGTATCCACTCGGGGACATCCTGCATAACCGCAAGGCCACCGGCCGAATCGCTAAATGGGCGCTCGAGTTGATGGCGTTCGACATCACCTTTCAGCCTCGGACAGCAATCAAATCACAAGCTCTAGCCGACTTCGTGGCCGAGTGGACAGAAGCTCAGATGCCTACATCAACAGCGAAGCTAGAGTACTGGATAATATACTTTGACGGTTCTCTAAGGATCGGTGGTGCCAGGGCCAGCGTCGTACTGACGTCACCCACCGGTGAAAAGCTCAAATACGTTCTATAGATCCACTTCCCGGCTTCCCACAATGTTGCCGAGTACGAGGCACTCATCCATGGGCTCCGCATTGCTATATCACTTGGCATCCGTTGACTAGTTGTGCGTGGAGATTTCTAACCGTGGTCAACCAAGTCATGAAAGACTGGACATGTCTCGATGATACCATGGCAGCATACTGCCAGGAGGTCCAAAAGCTAGAAAACAAGTTCGACGGGCTGGAGATAACACATGTCCTACGACAGTACAACGATGCTGGAGACGAATTGGCAAATATGGGATCCAAGCGAGAAGTGGTCCCGACTGGGATCTTTGTTGAGCAACTCATGGAGCTGTCGGTCAAGAAGAAACCTGTGCCAGAGCAGTCGGGAGGCGAACCTACCCCGGCGACAGACGAAGTACTGACTATATCTCATGATTGGCGGACTCCTATTCTCAAATTTCTCCTGGATGATGAACTCCCAGAAGATCGCATTCAAGCCGAACAAATCAAACATCGAAGCAAAAGTTTCCAAGTAGTCGGAGAAGACCTGTACCGAAGAAGTGCATCCGGTGTCCTCATGCGCTACGTCACCACCAAGGAGGGCAAGCAGATCCTGCAATCGATCCACTCGGGCGCATGTGGCAACCATGCCGTATCTAGGACGTTAGTCGGAAAGGCTTACATGCTGGGGATTTTTCTAGCCAACAGCAGTAATAGATGCAAAAGACATTGTGCGCACATGCGAGAGTTGTCAGTTCTATGCACAATAAACAAATCTTCCAGCCTAAGAACTTCAAACCATACCAATCTCTTGGCCCTTTGCAGTATGGGGGCTTGACATGGTCGGGCCTTTCAAGAAAGCGCCAGGAGGGTTTGCACACTTGTTCGTCGCAGTGGATAAGTTCACCAAGTGGATTGAGGCAAAACCCGTTGCTACCATAACAGCGGCACGTGCAAAGGACTTCATCATGAGTATATTATACCGATTCGGGGTTCCTAACCACATCATAACGGACAACGGTACTCAGTTCACAGGCGGCGTATTTCAAGATTTCTGTGACGACTTCGGCATCAAGATCTGTTATGCTTCTGTGGCGCAACCACGGAGCAATGGGCAGGTTGAGCGTGCCAGTGGCATGGTCTTACAAGGCATCAAGACAAGGATATTCGACCGACTACAGCCATACACGGGCCGGTGGGTACAAGAACTCCCATCTATTCTCTGGCTCTAAGAACCACGGTTAGTCGGGCAACAGGGCAATCCCCTTTGTTTCTGGTCAATGGTGCCGAGGCTATGCTACCAACCGAGTTAGAGTTCGGCTCTCCGCGAGTTCGGGCTTACTCAGAAGACATCTCAAACAATACCCAATTGGTCAAACTAGATAAGTTAGAAGAAGCTATGGACATCGCAACCATCTAGTCGGCAAGATATCTTCAAGACCTGTGTCATTATCACAGCCGGAATGTCCGTGGCCACGCCTTTTTGGTCGGGGACCTCGTCTTGAGGAAGATACAAACCACCAAAGACAGGCACAAACTATCCCCCCTGTGGGAAGGGCCATTCATCATCGCTGAAGTCACGCGGCTAGGCGTCTACCGACTGAAGACCGAAGACAGTGCCCTAGTCAGTAACTCATGGAATATAGAACAGTTACGTCCTTTCTATACCTGAGTTTTACTTTTCACCATGTGTACAGTTTTTTTCTGACTCACTACGTCGCTTGTCCCAACCAAGTAGTGAGTCGGGGGCTGCATGTATTATATGTGCCTTGTCAATAATATACGAGCTTGTTTTGCTTAAGTTAAGAAGTTTTACAACGGCTGTGTTACGTTTGCCCGAGTACGGTGAACGATTTTATCAAGTTCCTATAGACTAACTCGGTGTAGACTATATAGCCGGGTAAGACTAATGATAACTAAGCAAAAACTTAGAGCTTGGCGGCATTGCACGTATATTTACACATGTCCTTACAAAATTTTTACACACCGACTACATGACGGATTATTCTTACATACCCAGGTCTCAGGTGATCACCTCTGTAGTTGGCCTTGCCTGGGCTATCAGCTCCAGCACCTCCTCAAGTGTCGTCTCCTCGGCGAATCCCTCTCCGATGGCCTCAAGATCTGCCCTGGGGTAGATCGACTTGGTCATCGCTAGGGTTTGGGCCACGCCAATGGTAATACGCTCATCCGAGTACCTCTTCAAGACACTCGGGGCTTCATTTAGGCGCACCTGCACCTAGGAGATCGAGTTGGAGCTAGTTCCCACGTAGTGAGGATCCATGACGTCAAGGAGCCCTTTCACGGACTCGGCAAGGATCTCCCGTGACTCCTTGATGACCTTTATCTCCTCTGCAAAAGCTTGAAACTGGATTTGGGCATTGGCTCTAGCAGCTGCCTGGGTTCATCCACAAGTAAACTTGTTAAGCAAAATTGTAGACGGAGTGCCTAATGGATTGGTTAAGATCGTTGTTAGAGGAAAGACTTACTTTCATAGTCAGTCTCCCATTTGGCATTGGCCTTCTCCAGTTCAGCCTTCTCTTTCTCGAGCTTGGCTTTGGCTCCTTGGCCTCCTTCAATTTGGTTCCCCCCTCTGTTCAGGTCTTTAACTCAGCTTCGAGGGTTGTACATCAGAATAGTGAAGTACTCAAGATTACAGTCAAGACAAAACTAGGTAGTCGGGAAGCAACAAAACTGGAGAAACACACACAGGACTTAGTCGGGAAGGCAAATACAGGAGGCTTACTTCTGATCTTGTCGGCTAAGGCCCAATTTTCAGTCCTGAGCTAATCAACCACTCCCCTCAGCCAAGCCTCCTTCTCCTTGCTAGACCGCTCCAAGTCGGCCTTTGAGGTCTAGAGTTGGCCCAATTGCTAGAATTGGGGGGCGAGCTGGGTTAGGACCTCATTCATCCTCTCCGAGCGGTCGCCAATCCTCTGTTCGGAGCAAAACAGAGCAAAGCAGAGTCAAGCGTCAGAACACTCAAACAAGGAGGATGGACAAGAACTCAGTGTGGAGAAAATCATACCTGGACCCTGTAACAACCCGTTCTTCATCTCCTTGTTGGAATTCGCTTCCTGAGTTCAAACTCCTCTCCTATTCCGTTCAGCTGTGCCCTAGTTTTTCTCTCCCTGGCCAGCCGACTACCTTTTCCCCTTGTGCCGAGTAGATTCTTACTCAGTTTCAAAGCCTTGCCCTCTACCCTTGCCCACTCAGTCGTCTTTGCAGCCGAGTAACCCTTGAGCTTGCCGACTACCTTGTCAACCAGTTCTGTTTCGCTGCCCCGTCTTGCCCCAATCCGATCAAGCTCACGACACCTTGCCTTGTCACCCGTCGTGCTGTCTCATCGCCTCAACAAGTTGCACCACAGCCATGTTCTCAACGCTCCTCCCGTTGGACACCGACTGCCGAAGTGGTGACATAATCTAGCCTTCACCTGCCCACAGCCCCAATCGGACCAGCGGACAATAGCCGTGGTACCTCAAGAACCCGCTTGGACCAACGGATAGTCAGAGGCTCTGTCAGCAAAGCACCACCAACCTGTTCTTGCCACGACCAGAGTGTCCCATCGTCGCTACAGTGTATACCAACTCCCCCGGCCGCACCTAATCCCTAAGTCAAACTCTGCCTTGACGTCACATCGCCCGGACAGCTCGATGTGACATTGTCAGCTTATCGTGACTCCTTTTTCTCTCCATCGCTCTGCACTGTAGCGTCCTAGCTTCGCGCCGGCTATATAAAGCCATCCATGCCTCCTCTTTCTTCTGTTTTGCAACTCAGCCGTCTCTACCAAACCGCCATCACCAGCTTCATAGCTAAGCCATCATCTTCCTTCTCCCCAGCCCCCCTCAGCCGTCTCTGCTCCTCGAGCTCCATCGCCACCGCTCATCGTCGAGCCTACCATCCAGGGAGTTCCTAACCAGTGAGCTTTGTCGCCCCGTCCACAAGTTTAACCTGGCCGTCTACAATAAACCTCCATCCAAACAGCCATCCATCCTCAGCCGACTGCTACCCTTTCTGTAGCCGACTGCCGCAATGTTCTTTTCCCAGTGTTTTACCTCTTTTCAGCTTGTCAGTAATTATCTTTTCTGCTTGTTTAGATCCTGAACCGGTGGACGACCCAGAAGCCGTCTTAGCCGAGGAAGATCTTCCGCTGGAGCAAGGCAAGCCTCTTTGATCATATTGCCCCCTATATGTGCAAAATTATGTTGTTTGCAAAATATGCATGCTTAGTTTACACTTTAAATTGATCGGCCTCGGTTTGCAAGCGCAACCGACGGACCCTCCCAGTAGTCGCACTTCTTTTGGTAGGATATTGATGTGTTTCTCCTTTGATAGCCCCACAAATGGCACGTTGGCATTATATCCTTTGGGTATGAATGCCGAGTAGAAGAGCTTAGCCCTGCAGCGATTGTATTGTCGTTTGGGAAACAGTGGTTTTACTCAACTGTTTGAAAACTCGGTACTCTGCGTATCGGCGTGTTTGAGAAGAAGATGAAAGTTTGTGAAAACCTTGGTGTACAGAGACAGTGCCTGTGTGGCCTGGCTATGTATTATCGATAAGGACCGTTTCCTTTGGGAATTGCATCCGAGCATTTTACAATGCGACCAAACGGGTAGTGTGGGCTGCCCCTGGCCGAGTAAATTGTAGGTTTAGGGAAGTCTGGTGCCGACTGGAGTGGACTCATCTGAGTTGTGGCTCGTGAGCCCTGGTGCTGATGGTGGTTGGAGCCGACCTGAAGCATTGATCTTGTGTCGATTCTTCGGCTGGCATTGGATAACCCTAGACTGGCTTTGGAAATGGCCTTGTCACAAACTTCCGGTACAGGCCACTACTCGGTGTCAGTTTTGTGTCGTTTGGGTAAAGCGTGCAATCTTTGCAGAGTTTAGCTGAACTGTTTGAACAGCCGTGCCCACGGTTAAGGGCGATGTAAGGTGATTCCCATAGCGTAGATTTGTTTGACAATGATTTTGCGAAAGTGATTGATGGGAAGGGAATCGTGACCAGAGTTTGCTGAGTGGCAAACGGAAGGCCTGTGTGGCCAGAAACAGGTCCATGTGACCCGGGGTGTTGAAGCACCATAAGCAAGTGTGTGGAAAGTTAACAGGAGTAAGTCTTCGAGTTGTAGCCAGAAGACGATAAAGAGTAGGCTCCCGGATTGTAGCCAGGACAGCAAAGTTTGAGCTAACTGGTTGTAGCCAGTGTAGCGTATATAACCGGTTGTAGCCAGAAAATGCTTAAAGGGACAGCTGAGATTTGGTTGTAGCCGAGTCTCAGGGTCAACGGGTGGTCGGAGCCACTCGAACAAATAGCAGACCTAAGGAGTGGTCGAAGCCACTCGGGTGATAGCCAAGTTGTGTGATCACTTGGTTGATTGGCAAAAATTGAAAATGGAAATACATGATTCAATAACTACATGTGGCGAGTTGTTGAAAAGCAACTTGCAGAGTGGATCGAGGTGTGAGCTTCGTTCCGACAACTAAAATTTGACACACTAGTGTTTGAAAAGCAAAACGTTTCTAAAGGCTGTTTTCGCAAATAAGACTCTTAGCCCCTTTTTGTCTAACCGACATGGCACCCTCCCCGGCTTGCTGAGTACGAAAGTACTCACCCTTGTTCATATATATATATTAGGTTTGGAAGAAGAAGACGAAGACCCGACTTCTGAGGTTTCGAGCCTAGTTCCCAACCGAGCCTGTGGTGTAGATGTGTTCTTTTGCTGAGTAGTTTGTCCTTTCTTCCGCTATGTCTACGCTGTGTCTCGCTAGTTCACCCTGTTAGTGCTTTTGTCCATCCGGGGCCTGTCCTGGATGGAAAACCCTTTGTAATATATATGTATGTACTCTATTATGTATCTAATGCTTGGTGTACTCTGAGTTGTATCACCGATGACTATGTGTGTATCCAACTACTGATCCAAGGATTGGATACTGTGTGCACATGGTGGGCTTGGCTTCCGCCTTGGTGAAGGCCGGGTGCCCCCATAGACCCCCCGGGACGCGGCAATTGCGGCACGGAGCAAGACTTCATGCTCCCCCTCTGCTGCCACTTCGTCATGCTCATAACTCTTCGTGGTTCCATCGGGGGCTACCTAGTGGAACGTTCTTGGGAACCGGTGGGGAGGAGCTTCAAGCCTAGGGAGGTCTAGCCCCTCTGAAGACGACGACCACAAGGATGGCGTCGGGGTCTTGGCGCCCAACTCGACGGCCACTGGGGCTTCGGGGATCAGCTCAGGGGCTGGAGCAACGGCTCCAGCATCCGCCCCTTGGTCGGCTGGCGTCAGCAGTCCTGCAGTCAGGACGACCTCAGTTTCTGCAACTAAGACGGTCGTCGGCTTAGCAGGTGCACTCGCTGGTGCTGGTTTGGCTAGGGCTGGCTCGACAACAGGAGCAGCCGGCGTGGTCTCCTTGAGATCAATGTTGGCCCATTTCCTGCACAAAGAGCCAAGCATCAAGGCACTACAATGATGAACAGGACTTCCAGAAGATTCAAAGTCACATACCTCTTGGAGAATTTGAACCTCCATTCGGGGGCTCCTGGAATCGGCACTGGAGGACGGTCGGCTGTCAGGCTGGATGGCGCGGCAGTTGGCGGTGGCATTTTTGTCCTAATCAGCCCCGTTCCTAGTGTGGCCGGCTGGGGCGCTCGGGTACTCGGCGGTGCCATCCTTGGGCTCGATGTCGCTGAGCCTGGTGGCGCTGGACTCGACCTTGAACTCGGCGGCGCTCTTCTTGGGCTCGATGTTGCTGAGCTTAACTGCGCCGGTCCCGGTCTGGGACTTGATGGCTTGGGAGCTACGCTGGTGGTGTCTCTGATCTTCAGATTCCCGAACGCAGCACTCGGCCTGCTGAATTTCTTCTTGCCCTGGTCTACAACAGGCTTCTTCCCTGCTCTTTTGGAGTCGGGCTGGGCGGCAGAAGGACTTCTCGGCCTCTTCTTTGACTTTATGGCCGACAACGTTTGGGAGTCCTCATCAAACTCCTTACATGACTGCAAGTTGTTCAACAATATACATCACATATCATAGAAGCAATCAAGAATACAACCATACAAACATTCATCACAGATGGACAACAAGAGTTACCTCTGGATGAGGCCGTTTTTGGCTGTAAGCTGCGATGGAGCACTCTGTGTCTTCGGTTTCAGCCACACTGCTGGAGAAGTAATTGAGTAGGACGTCGGTCACCTTGTACTTGTTAGCCAGATCTCAGCACTCTCGGTCGGGATCGTTTCTCCCCTGATAATCCCAGCCGAATTGGCTTCTTAGCTTCAATGGTTGGATGCACTAGGTTAGGAAACGTCTGGCCACCCAAGGGCCGGTCAGTCCAGCGCTCTTCAGCTTATCCAATCTTTCAAGCAATTGATACACCTGGCCCATCTCCTCAAAAGTTAGCATTGAAGACCAGTCAGACGAGACCACCGGAGGCGAACCAGTAAATGGAGGCAGGGAGGGTTCTAGATCAGAATAGTAGAACCACTCCCAGTGCCAACCCTTCAAGGAGGTTTTCATAGGAAGATGAAGATATATCTTTTTCATTTCACTCCTCAGCTAAAGGCCGGCTCCTCCAATCACCTGGACCTTGCTCTTGGAGGGTTGGGGCTTGATGTGGAACAAATATCTGAATAGATTCAGATGGGATTCCACACCCAGAAAACACTCGCACAGAGTCACAAAAATGGAAATTTGCAAGACTGAGTTGGGATTCAGATTCACCAATTCAAGTCCATAGAAGGCGAGAAGACGGCAGAGAAAGTCGGAAGATGGAAGAGAAAGACCCCGGTCGAAAAAAGAGGCGAAAACAACTGTCTCACCGGCCTGGGGCTCTGGAACCGATTCACCTTCAGCCGGATGCCAATGGATGACATCGCAGCTTTGCAGTCGCAGCAACCTCTCCAGAAGCTTCAGCTTGGTTAGCCCGCAATCTGAAGTCGGCCAGACCCCATCTGACGCCTCCAAGAAATCTGAAGCCCTCGGCATGGTTAAGAGCAAGAAGATTTGGGGGAAAAGTCGCTAGGGGCTTGGAATGGACGAAGAGAAGCGGAATTGCCCAAGTTCCAATGGGGAAGAGCGAGCAATGGTGAACCCTAGCGAAGCGGGAGGCAAAATTTCGGCGCGGAAGCTAGAAGACGAAACGATTGGAGGATTGGAGAAGATAAGGGAATCTTTTCTCTCTCTCTCCGCCTTTTATAGAGCCTGTACCGATTCGTGGGCTTGGGCTTACAAAATCGGTACTGGGCCACCAAGATATGAGTTTCTACAGAAGCACGCTCAATGTGGGCCACTCACTGGCTGTGTTAAAATCATAGTGCTGGTGTGTAACGCCCCGGTTTCTGGGCCGTTAAAAACTATTTTTGGTAAAACCCTAATTTCAAAATTTTTGGCTCTTTGTGTGTGCTTAAGGACTAAGTGCCATAGATCTCAGTCTGAACCCCCCCTCGAAACCCTAAACCTTCAATCCCAAGTTCCCTCCTAAAATCCGAGACTCGAATTTTGCAATTCGATCGTCTCTCTCTTTTCGGAAAGATTCAAAATCAAGTTCCCATCGAAGACCTTGATCAAAATACTCCTATTTCAAACCTCCCAAAAATTCTCTGTACTCGGGTTCGAATTTTGCAATTCGAAGCCCTCCGACAAAACTCTTCGAAAGTCATCTTTGCAGCCTTTCAGTGAAATCCCCTGATTTTGTCCCTCTCAGAAAAAAACCCTAAATTCCCTCGGGAACTCTCTTCCCAAAATTTGCCTCAAATCCCAAGAATTAAATCCAAGTTCTAATATTCCCTCGAGGTACTCCAATCCTATTCCATTACAAAATTCCCAAAGTATCCCTGAGAATCAAGTTCCAGTATTAAATCCAAATCCAGTCCCCTTTTGAATCTCCTTCTTTCTTTTTCCAAATATATCCAAATATCCATATACATGTATATACGCCCAAATCCCATCTCAGAAACACCTCTCAAAAGTCCCCACAAATTTCCTTGAGTCATAGTCTCGAATTAAATTTTCAATTCGAGTCCGAACCCTCTTTTGAAACCCTCCCTCCGAATCCTTCTTAAAAATATATATACATATCTATATGTATATGTATCAGAGTCTCTCTTCAAAGCCTCTTGATTAATTCCTGAAAATACTATGAGCTCAATACCAAAATTTCCAAATTTAATACCCTTTTCAATTCTCCAAAAATCCCCACACATTCCTTCCATATATATATATATATATGTGTGTGTGTGTATATCCAAACCCAGACAAAAACCTCAAAAGTGCTCTCCAGAAATTTTGGATTTAATCCCATTAGAAGTCCTCCAATATTCCTTTTAAAATCCCTTTTTGAAATCCTCCAAATATCCTCTAAAAACAATCCTCTGGAAAATATCAAAGTCTCCTGTTCAAGCTGGGCCGGCTTCCTTCTCTTCTCGGCCCATCCCTGTGCCCCTCTGCGCGGCCTGCTCGGCCCGCGCGAGGGATATCCTCCCCGCGGGCCCCGCGCGTCAGCCACTCCCCTCAGCCTCGCCCCTCAGCCGCTGGATGCGCCGCGTAGATGGCCTGGATTCCCTCTGCCGCGCGACCCCGCTCGCCAGCCGATGCACTGTGCATCGTCTTCCTCCCGCCGCTCGCCTCTTTCTCCCTCTCCTCTGGATCTCTCCCGATTTCTTTCTCTGTGACCTCTCTGTGCACATCCATCAGTCACTCCGCCGCTGCCTCGCCATCATCACTCCGCCGCTCGCGCACGGCGCGAGGCACTCCGCCATCATCACTCCGCCGCTCGTCGCACGGCGCGAGGCGCGCCCCGTCGTCCTCGCCTCGAGCCCAAAAACTAGACACTGGCCGCCGTTGCAATTCTCAGCGCCGAGCCCCGGAGACCGACCCCCACGCCTGGTCATCTCATCCTGTCGCTTCGCCGCTCCCGCCGCGTCCCGTTTTTCCCCTCTGGAGCGCGTGACACGAGCTACGGCGTTCGGCGCCATTGATGGACCTTGTCGGCCGAACTCGAGCCAAACTCCTCCCTCTCTGTCTCTGCCCTCCGTCCGCTAGCACCGGGAACTCCCCTATAAATAGGGCAACAGTTTCCCCTATCCCGGCCACCCAGACAAGCTGCCGAGTAACCTCGCCGCCGAGAGACTCCCTCCGCCGCCTTCTGACCAAGCTCCCGCCACCGATTCCGGCCACCCCCGACCAAACCAACACCACCTCCGAACTCCCCTAGTCGCAAGGAAGCCTCACCGCCCTTCCTCGCCGCCGATTAACCGCCAAATCAAAAACGCCCAATTTCCCCCTCCACCGTCCGCCGTCGCCGCCGCTTCGGTACTCGTCGTTACAGGAGGTAAAAAAAAACAAATTAACTCTCTCCCCTAGCTCCCTAGCAACACACCGCACCCAACCCATCCTATCCCGAGCCAAACCGCCGTTAATTTGGTCATCGGCGACGAGTTTCTCTTTCCGCCGCCGCCGATGGTTCTGTGTCACCATCGCCGACCTCCTTCCGCCGCCCTTCCGGCCAATCCGAGACGATGGGCCATTTCGCCGTCGTCTCCGCTCTCTGCTGATGCCGGCCGATTGCCGAGCCTCGCCGCCACCGGCGAGATCGCCTCCGGCGATCGCTGGCCGCCGACTCCAACGCCGGCCGTCCCCTGTAGCCTGTCCGGCACCCGGTCTCCCTCTCTGTCCCTGACATGCGGGCCCCGCGCAGTACCCCCGTCCAGCGGGCCCGACTGCTCAGTCTCTCCCTCTGTCACTTCCAAGTGGACCCCGTCGTTTAAGTGCACAATAGCCTCCTCTCTCTCTCTGCATGTGGGCCCTGCTCCTTTCTCTCTCTGCCACTTACACCTGGCCCCCACCTGTCAGCTCCTATTCCCCAAAATAGTTCTTTTTCCAAAAATCAAAATAATCCTTTTCTATATCCCAGAAAAATCCCAAACCTTCCAAAAATCATATCTTCCAAACCGTAACTCCGATTGAGCCCATTCAAGTCTCTAAATTTTTCTAAAAATGAGATCTACCTCATGGCACTATTATTTATTAATAATAGTATATTATTTTTAGGGTTTTGTGTGTTTTTCTCTCATTTCGCGCGTAGTCGACGCTTCGGAAATTCGTCGGACGTCGGATTTTCACGAAGATTTGAAGACGAAGTCTGAGGCAAGTCACTCCTTGACCATATTGCTCCTAAATTTAAAATATTTTGTTTGCAAAATTGCATTGCTAGTGTGCACGTTAAATTGATCGGCCTCGTTTTGCGTACCGAACCGAAGGACCAGCCCGGTAGTTGCATAAACCCTGTAGGTCTTTGATACCCTATCCTTGTCGCTCCACCCCGTGGTACCTCGGTGACCGTGCTCTCTGAGCATGGACTCCGATGGTTCCACTCACAACACAATTGTTTGTCGAACTGGAAAAATTTGGGTTTCCAAATGGTTTTGAAAACCCGACATGCGATGTCGGCGAGTTTTATGAAACAAAAATCTATTTGCGAAAGATTCGCGGTGCAAAGTGATCGCCTGTGTGGTGGCACTTCGTATTCGCATATAAGGACCGATTCCTTAGGGAATTTCATCCGAACATCTCACAGTGCGACCACACGGGTAGTATGGGACACCCTGGGCCAAGTAATTAGTAGACCCAGGGTTGGCTTGGTCGCCTTTGGACGTGGAGTCGCCGGGGTAGCAATATGAGATGCACCCGCGGGATCCTGAGTACGAGGAGTCGGGGACTCGCTCGGTACTTGGTTTGGGACCCGTCCAGTTGGCTTCAGGCAATCCTGGAGACACTTTAGAAAGGCCTTGTCGCGAACCTCCCCGCTTGGCCAGTGTGGGAGTAAGCTCACGTCGTGTGGGTAAAGCGTGCACCCTTTGCAAAGGTTCATGAACTGTTCGAACAGCCGTGCCCACGGTTACGGGCAATGTGAGGTGATTCCTCTAGCGTAGATTTGTTTGCAAGTGTTTGCGAAAAAAGATTTGTGGTATGGGAATCGTTACCAGAATCGGCCTTTGTGGCTGATGGATGACCTGAGTGGTCTAAAACGGGCCTATGTGACCCGGGATGTCATGTGGCATCATAGATTAGGCTTCCTAAACCCTAAACCCTAAACCCTAAGCAGTTTGAGTTGAGATTAAGGATGGCCTGGAGAGCCATCGAGATGAGTTATGGCTCGAGGAGCCGCTGAGATGAAATGAGATTTCGTCCTGAGTGGGCGAAAGTGAAAGGAAAATAGTGATGGAAAATGAGATTACGTCCTGGTATGGGCGAAATTGAAAATAAAGTAATAGATGTTGATACCGTGGAAGCTGCTTGTAGGCAGATCCACTGAGCCACTGTCGTGATCCAACAGGCGGTATAAGAATACTTGAGATCAATTAAAATTTGCTTCGTCCGCTTGAGTTGTTGAAAAGCAATTCGCGGACAGGATCGAGGCGAGAGCCTCCTTCCAGTCACCTTGAGACAACCCACACTTAGGTTTTTCGAAAATGTTTTCAAATGAAAATGGTTGCGAAATGAACCCTAGCCTATCTTTGAAAGCCTGCATATTTCACACTTTCCGTGACTTGCTGAGTACGTAAGTACTCAATCCATTTCTTTTCTCCCCTCATTCAGGAAGTGTGAAGCTGAAGCGAAGATTAGGGTTTCCTTCCTAGTCCCAAGCCGTTGCTTGTGGATTGGGTTTCTGCTGTGCTGTCGTTCCGCTGCTGTGGTTCTGTTTGCTGTGGTTTGCACTTCGTATTCGCATATAAGGACCGATTCCTTGGGGAATTTCATCCGAGCATCTCACAGTGCGACCACACGGGTAGTATGGGACACCCTGGGCCAAGTAATTAGTAGACCCAGGGTTGGCTTGGTCGCCTTTGGACGTGGAGTCGCCGGGGTAGCAATATGAGATGCACCCGCGGGATCCTGAGTACGAGGAGTCGGGGACTCGCTTGGTACTTGGTCTGGGACCCGTCCAGTTGGCTTCAGGCAATCCTGGAGACACTTTGGAAAGGCCTTGTCGCGAACCTCCCCGCTTGGCCAGTGTGGGAGTAAGCTCGCGTCGTGTGGGTAAAGCGTGCACCCTTTGCAAAGGTTCATGAACTGTTCGAACAGCCGTGCCCACGGTTACGGGCAATGTGAGGTGATTCCTCTAGCGTAGATTTGTTTGCAAGTGTTTGCGAAAAAAGATTTGTGGTATGGGAATCGTTACCAGAATCGGTCTTTGTGGCTGATGGATGACCTGAGTGGTCTAAAACGGGCCTGTGTGACCCGGGATGTCATGTGGCATCATAGATTAGGCTTCCCGAGTGGAAGCAGTTTGAGTTGAGATTAAGGATGGCCTGGAGAGCCATCGAGATGAGTTATGGCTCGAGGAGCCGCTGAGATGAAATGAGATTTCGTCCTGAGTAGGCGAAAGTGAAAGGAAAATAGTGATGGAAAATGAGATTACGTCCTGGTATGGGCGAAATTGAAAATAAAGTAATAGATGTTGATACCGTGGAAGCTGCTTGTAGGTAGATCCACTGAGCCACTGTCGTGATCCGACAGGCGGTATAAGAATACTTGAGATCAATTAAAATTTGCTTCGTCCGCTTGAGTTGTGGAAAAGCAATTCGCGGACAGGATCGAGGCGAGAGCCTCCTTCCAGTCACCTTGAGACAACCCACACTTAGGTTTTCTGCTGCTGTGGTTCTGTTTGCTGGTTGCTGCTCAGGGCTTGCCCAAGGCCGCAACTTGTAAAGGTATACATATGTATTTATGTATTTAGTTATTTGCTGTGGTACATCTCGGTTGACCGCGGGTACCAGCTTGGTTTCCTGGGACTGGTACCGGCATCGCGGTTCCGTGGGAGTTGGTTCACGCCAATCTCCTGTGGGACGCTTCCTCTTCGGTGTTGCCTTAGGTGATACCGGGAAGGAGGCGTTACATGGTGCTACTAACAGGAACTGATGAGGTAATCAGATATGCTTCATGAAGGCCTAATTGTTGAACACATGTGTTCGGGTATCTGTATTATCCACCAGGTATTGAGAATATACCCTTATAAGGGTCACGAGCTGGTCTTTATTAAAATTGGGGATGCAGATATTTCTCAAGTACACCTGACCACATAATGGATTAAATTTCATAAAGTGGTACTCGGCTTACATGCTTAGCCAACATTTGCCATGAGCAAATATTCTTCTAGCCGGCATGACGCTGAAAAGTCTAACTTTCGAGTACTGCATTACTCAGGAAAGACTATAAATATTTCTTCCAGCTGAGATGAAGCTGAGGAGTCTAACTTTCGAGTGGGCCACCACTCGGAAAAGACTATAAACACCTTTTCCGGCTAACGTGAAGTTGAAGAGTCTCATATACGAGTGGCATGCTACTCGGGAAAGACTATAAAATATTTTCGGTTGACATGATACCGAAGAGTCTCATATACCAGTAGTATACTACTCGAAAAAGACTACAAGGTTAAAGATCTTTGACTTTATGTTTAATTGTCTTCACAATTAAGCACAAAGTCGGGGGCTACACCTAATAGGTGTGTCTATTCGGCGCACACTATTCAACTTTTACATGGAGCCCTTCATAGGCTCACTGCCAGCTGACATGAAGCAGGACTCGGGAAGAAGAAGCACTCGGACAAAGAGTACTCGGGAGTAATGCACTCGGGCAATCTTCACCGTGGAGGGTGAGCACTCAGCATCAGCTGTGACTCAATTATGAAGGTCTCAGGAGCTGCTGTGGAGGCCATGGGCCCTGGGTACCTCATCACAAGCATATGGCCCACTCGGATAGAGGATGGGCCTAGCCTTGTAATTAGAGATATGATAGAACCCGGCAGACTTTGTCTTGTACGATAAGGAATATACAGTCCTAGTCGAATAGATTATATCTCTAAGAAGGGAATCCCTCGGCTATAATCCGGCTGGGACTCATATCTTGTACCCCTGTCCTCCAGTATATAAGGGGAGGCAGGGCGCCCCTTGAGGGCAGACCAACATATAAGCTCATAGAAACGCACATACATCCTCAAAGGAATACACCACAACTGGACGTAGGGTATTATCTTACATCAAGGGTCTAAACCAGTATAAACCTCCCCGTGTTCCTTTGCAATCCACCGAGTTTCGATCTGACGAGTGGCCCTATATTCATATTGCCGGTATAAAACATCAACAAAAACCTCCTACACAAAGTAGGAGTAGAACTCATAATCTTACTAGGACTCAACTCCTAGTCCTACTAGGACTTAAACTTTCCAATCTTGGACTCCTATCCAAAATAAACTCCTCTTTCCATACGCACACAATTCCTCTTGTATGCCATATGGAATCTTCACATCCACGTGCATTGATTTTTAGCCTTTAGTATCCTGCGTGATCTCCCGATCATCCGAACATCAACTTCTCCCAAGTCGACTCTCGATCCATTACCGGCAATACTCCCAAGGCTTCAAGACTCACCTATACATGCAAAAACATAGAAACCATATCCGAGCACAAGTTCTTTCCAACTTGACTCACATTAGCATACGCACTCACACCAACATCCATAATTATTTTCAAACTAATTTCTATTAAATAAATCATTTGCAAAGCCAATTGTTCATTACAAAATATTAATCATGACAATGATTTTACAGTTGGGATAACACCGCCAAAAATGTAGAAAAGCCCAAGACACACAAGCAGCACAGGCAGCATCTCGAAGTGGCAATAAGAAATGGATCTGGTGCAGATGTCCTACATGCGCAAGCATTTGAGAAAAGCTCAACATTGGAATTCTAGAGTTAAATAATTAACCCAATTGGAGAAAGCAAAATAATAGATACATATGTAGTGGCATTTTACAATGTTGACCGACGCACGATTGCATAAAATGTATATTGCATTTGAATGCACTGTACACAGACATTTTTCCCATGTAATTGATAGTAGAGTTGTTACCAAAAGAAACAGTTCTTTGTTCAATTTGTGTTTGTGTACTGTGCGCTATGATTATTAATTTTTTAAGTTGTAGTAGAAACAGTTGTTTAACAAATCAAATTATGGTGAGACAAAATATGTTATCCAACAATCAAACGTCTCCCAATTGTTCCATATTTTGAAATGCAATAATATTATTGTTTGCAACCAAGGTTGAAAACAAAACTAGTTTGCCAACTGCTGTAGTCCAAAAGTAGTTATACCAAATGAGATTATAACCATAACGCCCCGATTTTTCGGGCCGTTAAAAACCTATTTTTATAAAACCCTACTTTCTAAAAACTCGGATTTTTGTGTGTAACTAAGGACTAAGTGCCATGGATCTCACTTAATTCCCTCCTTGAAACTCCAAAAATTTCCCCCAAAAGTTCCCATCTAAATCCAATATTAAAAATTTGAATTTTACAATTCGAATTTCGCTCTCAACCATCCAATAAAATTCTCTTTATTTATCCTCCCAAGAAACCCTAATTTCCATTGAGAATCTCCTCTCAAATCCCAGGACCAAAAATTCAAAACCTCATTCAAAATTCCTCTCCTTTTTCTTTTCTTCAAACCCCTTTCAAAATTTGAATCTATGACCAAAAAGATGTCCAATTTACAAAAGAGAAAACCTAGAGTAACCTCCCTAGATTTTGTGGACTCAAAAAAATAAAATTTTGAGTTCAAAATATTCTCTCAAAAAATTCCCCAATTCTCCTTTAAAATCCCTAAGCAAAATCTCAAAGTCCACTGTTTCAGATGGGCTACCCCTCTCTCTCGGCCCACCTCGGCCTCCTCTTCTTTCCTCTCTTCCCTTTCCCGCGGGCATGCCAGGCTGGCCCGAGGCCTAGCTCGCCGCTCAGCCCAGCCCCTTGGCCTCTCCCGCACGACGCACCGCCCGCCAGCAAGCCGTCACGCGAGCACCCGTTTCCCACCGCCTTTGGCCGACAAGGGGGCCTGCATGTCGGTTGTGTCGCAAACGCTCACTGACACAGCCACGTGCGGCCGTCTCCCTCCTTGGCCTATGCCCCTCTCGCCTGCCGCCCGCTTGACATTATGCCCATGTGAAGCTCGCGGCACCGTCGTCGTTGCGTCCTGTCAGCGTCGCTGCCCAACCGCCTCTGCCCTCTCGCTGTCAAGCCTACCACCCTAGGCATCGCCGCCATGCTCCGCACCCCCACCGTAGCAGCCGCTCGTGCCTCGCTCGCCGTGCCACCACCATTGCCGCCACCCAAGCTTCGCACCACTGCCATGCCTCGCTCCGTGCGCACCGACCTTCTCCCTTGTCGCTTGCGTCGCTCCGCGCCTATAAATGGCCGCCCCGCCCCGCTCCTCCCTTGATCCTCGCCACGGCCGTGCCGCCTCGGACCGAGCTCAAGCTCGCAAAACCGCCACCGCCTTTTTTTCTTCTCGGTGAGCACCACTCCCTCTCCTGTCCCCTTTCATCTTCTCTCCTTAACCGCAACCGACTAAGCCCCGGAGTCCCTCCCCTCCCGCCGCTGATGGCCTCATTCCGCCACCGCCGCAAGCCATTCTCCCTCCTCGCCGACCTTGGCCTCGCATCGCTAGCTGCCATCAATCATCCCCAACCAAATCCGAGCCGCTCACCAAGTTTGCCACCCTCTCCTCCCCCATTTCCGTATGCCGTCGCCGACTCGCTGCCGCTCGATAGCGCCACTCAGGGCGCCGCTGGCTGTCGATTCCCCCAGGCCTCTTCCTCTCTCTCTCGCCCTTCCTTTATCTCACTGATAGAATGGCCTCGCCCCTTCCCCGAGCTGACCGGCTGACCAGTGGGCCCAACACCTCAGCCCCACTCTCCTCTCTCACACAACCTTACATGTAGGCCCCACACCTAATTAATCAAGGATAAAATAAATGTGACACTTATATGTGGGCCGCACACCTTTAAACCTTCTATTCGAATGACATGTGGACCAGCCCCAGCCTCTCTCTTTTCCCTCACTGACACATGGGCCCTCTCTGTCATCCACCCACTCTTTTCTTCCACTTACAGGTGGGCCCCCTTGTCATCCCCTTTCTCCCTGTCTCTCTGACATGAGGGCCCTACACCCCAACCCCTCTCTCTCTGATCTTGGGCCCCACCTGTCAGACCAAAAAATATTCCTAGGAATATTCCTTTTCCAAAAATTCAATTAATCCTTTTTATTTCCAGAAAAATCCTTTAAACTTCAAAAATTGATATCTTTTCAACCGTAACTCTGATCGACCCCGTTCAAGTCTCAAAATTTTTCTAAAATTGAGATCTACCTCATGGAATTATTAGTTATTAATAATATTATTTTATTTCTAGGACTTTTATGTGTTTCTCTCTCATTACGCGTAGTCGACGACAACGGAAATTCTTTCGGACTCGGATTTTTGAGGATTTTGAAGACAAAGACAGAGGCAAGTCACTCCTTGACCATATTGTCCCTAGTTTATAAAAATATTTAATTTCTAAAATTGCATTGTTAAGCATGCACAATAACTGAATTGGCCTCGGTTCGCGCGACGAACCGACAGACCTGCCTAGTAGTTGCAGTATCCTGTAGACTTGAAAAACCCTATTCTTTGTCACTCTACCTCAGTGTTACCTCAGCATCCGTGCTCTATGAGCATGGGTATCGACGGTTTCACCCAAATCACATGTGTTGTCGAAATGGAAAAATCCGAGTTTATAAAATCTTTTAATCCGACACGCGATGTTAGTATGTTTGTGAAATGAAGAATGTTTTGCGAAAACACGCAATACAAAGTAATCGCCTAGGTGGAGATGCTTTGTATTTGCATATAATGATCGATTCCTTGAGGAATTGCACTAACCATAGCACAGTGCGACCACATGGGTGGAATGGTACACCCCTGGCCAGGTAGTTAGTAGACCCAGGGTTGGCTTGGTTGCCTTTGGATGTGGAGTTGCCGGAGTGGCAATATGAGATGTACCCATGGGTTCTTGAGTACGAGGAGTCTAGGACTCGCTCGGTACTTGGTCTGGGACCCATCCAATTGGCATCAAGAAATCCTGGAGACACTTCGGAAAGGCCTTGTCACGAACCTCCCCGCTTGGCCAGTGAGGGAGTAAGCTCACGTCGTGTGGATAAAGCGTACACCTCTGCAGAGATACGAACTGTTCGAACAACCATGCCCACGGTCAAGGGCGATATGAAGTGATTCCTCTAGCATAGCTTTGTTTTCACAAAAGGTTTGTGAAGCAAGTTTGCAGTTGGGAACCGTTACCAGAATCGATTAGGTCGGCTGATGGATAACCATTACGTGGTCCGAAACGGTCCTATGTGGATCGGGATGTCAGATGGCATCATAGATTAGGCTTTCAGTGTGGAAGCAGTGTGTTGGTGATATGATGGCTCTAGGAGCCGAAGTAGAAATGATGAGATGGATGATGTCCTAGAAAGGACGAAAGTGAAAAGAAAATAATAGAGAAAATATGAGATAAGGTTTTGTCCCGAGAAGGAGGAAAGTGAAAGTAAACTAATAGATGGTATACATTGAACCGCTGTCGTGGTCCGACAGGCGGTAAACTGGATTATAAACTTTACTCAATTAAAATCTGTTCGTCTGCTTGAGTTGTTACAAAGCAATTCGCAGACAGGATTGAGGCGAGAGCCTCTTTCCAGCTACAGTGGATCAACCCACACTTAGAGTTTTAGAAAATGTTTTAAAATAAAATATTTGCGAAATAAACCCCAGCCTTCTTTGATGTGCTGCATATTCACACTTTTCTCGTGACTTGCTGAGTATATATATACTCAATCCATTATCGTTTCCCTCCTTCAGGAACAGTGAAGTTGAAGTGAAGATTAGGGTTTCTTTTCTAATCCCAAGCCGTTGCTTGTGGATTGGGTCCTCATTGCGCTGTCTTTTCGCTGCTATTCTGTTTGAAGGTTGCTGCTCAGGGCTTGCCCGAAGTTGCAACTTATAAAGGTATAATATATAAATATTTTATTTAGTTGCTATGGTACATCTTGGTTGACCGTGGGTACCAGCAAGATTTCATGGGACTGATACCGGTAACGCGATTCCGTGAGACTGGTTCACGCCAATCTCCTATAGTCCTTCCCCTCTAGCATCACTATAAGTGGTGCCAGGGTGGGGGTGTCACAATAACAAGCCACCTCAATAGCACATGGAACTTTAGTGGCTAGTGCCTAATACTCTAGCACTAGGTTTACAACTATGACATATGTCCTTAAATTGCACTATGTATACTTTGTTCTTGCATTTTTTAAACCAAGTTGCATGCAGTGGCAGATCTAGAGCAACTTTAGAGCCCAAAAAATTTAACTATAGCTACTATTTACTATAAAAACTATATTTCAATTTTTTAAATTATATGGAATTTTAATGGATCACTCGTCAACGAGCCCGAGCGGCCACCCGAGGTGGCCGGGCGGTGAATCGCCAATGGTTGCATGTATGATGTTCTTTAGTGCGATAACACGCTACTCCCTCCCGTTATAAATATTTAGTCATATTTTGAAGAAAAACGAGATGATACTACTTCCTACTTTATTATTTACCTCGACAATATTGAAGTAGGTAATAAGACTCCTTAAGCACATTGTGTACGACCTTACCACGATATGTGATAGCATAGATGAATAACAGATAGGCTGAGGGAGCCAATAGGCCTACTGGCTCGATTTTCCAGCGATGCTGCTCCCGTGCACTGACATGAACCGATTCAGCGCATTGAGTCGACAAATCAAGGGGCATCCATGATTCCAGGCGGCCCTTGTCGATGTTTTACACCGGCAATAGAACTATAGGGCTACTCGACAAGGGAAAACTCGGTGGATTGCAGAGGAACGCAAAGAGATTTCATACTGGTTCAGGCCCTCGATGTGAGGTAATACCCTACGTCCAGTTGTGGTGTTATTCCTCTGATGGGTTGCGTTGATCGATGATCTTCCGTGCCCTCATGGGGCGCGCTGCCTCCCTTTATATACTAGGGGACAGGGGTACATGAAAAGGATCCCAGCCGGATACGGCCAAGGGATTTCCTTTAGAGATAGAAACTTATCCGACTAAGACTCTGTTTTTCTTATCATACAAGGTAAAGCCTGCTGGGTGCTATCTTATCTCAAATTACATAATTCGGCCCATCCTCTATCCGAGTGGCCCATATGCTGGTGGTAAGGTACCCGGGGCCCATGACCTCCACAGTAGCCCCCGAGACCTTCATAGTTGAGTCACAGCTGATGCCGAGTGCTTATCCTCCACGGTGAAGATTGCCCGAGTGCAATGCTCCCGAGTACTCTTTGTCCGAGTGAGTCTTCTTCCCGAGTCCTGCTTCGTGTCAACTAGCAGCGAGGCTATGAAGGGCTTCATGTAGATATATGAATAGTGTGCGCCGAATAGGCGCACCTATTTGGTGTAGCCCCTGACTTTGTGCTTAATTGTGAAGACAATTAAACATAAAGTCAAAGATCTTTAATCTGGAAGTCTTTCCCGAGTAGATTACTACTGGTATATGAGACTCTTTCGTATCATGTCAACCAGAATATGATTTATAGTCTTGCCGAGTAGGGAACTACTCGTATGTAGGACTCTTCAACTTCATGTCAGTCGGAATATGTATTTATAGTCTTGCCGAGTAGGATGCTACTCGTATATGGGACTCTTTAGCGTCATGTCAGCTGGAAAGGGGGGTTTATAGTCTTTCCCGAGTGGTGTTCCATCCAGAAGTTAGACTCCTCCGCGTCATGTCAGCGGGAAGAGGAAATTTATAGTCTCTCCCGAGTAGTGCACTACTCGAAAGTTAGACTCTTCAGCGTCATATCAGCTGGAATGATGTTGCTCATGGCAACTGATGGCCACGCATATAGGCCGAGTACCACTTTATGAAAATAAATCCACGGCGTGGTTAGGTGTATTCGAGAAAGATACCTGTATCCCCAATTTTAATGAAAACCAACTTGTGATCCTTGTAAGGATATATCCTCGAGACCTGGTGGATAAAATAGATACCCAAACATATATGTTTAGCAATAAGGCTCTCATGAAGCATATCTGTTTACCTCATCGGCTCCTGTTAGTAGCATCAGCACTATAATTTCAACTCAGCCTGCGGGAGGCCCACATGGAGCATGTTACCGTAGGAACTCATATCTTGGTAGCCCAGCACCGACTGTGTAGGCCTAAGCCCGTTTAGTCGGTACAAGCTCTATAAATAACGGGGAGAGAGAAAAAGATTCCTTCATCTTCCCCAAATTAGCCAATCGTTTCGTCTTCCGTCTCCGCGCCCAAATCTCGCCTTTTGCTTGGCTATGGTTAGTTGTTGCTGCTGCTGTTCCCTGCTCGAACTCGGGCGATTCTAGTCCGCTTCGCCTGTTCCAAGCCCCCAATTCGCTTTTCCCCTAAATCTTTCAGCTCCCAACCATGCCGAAAGCTTCGGATCTTGCGGGTGCGCCGGAAAATGCTTGGCCGACTTCAAATTGCGGCTCGGTGAAACTGAGGCTGCTGGAGAGTGAATTGAAGTTGCCCAATCAGGAGGTGATCCGTTGGCGGCCGGCTAAGGGTGATTCGGTCCCAAATCCCCAATCTGGTGAAACAGTCGTTTTTGCCTCTTTTTTTGATCGGGGATTGTGCCTTCCCTCTTCTGATTTTTTCCGCCGCATCCTTGACTTCTATGGGTTGGAGTTGGTGAATTTGAATCCCAACTCGATTCTTCAAATCTCCATATTTGTTACTCTCTGCGAGTGTTTTTTGGGTGTGGAACCTGTCACGCCCAGAAATTTAGCCAATTTCCAGACTATTTTGTGTATTAAAATCCCTGTCCAGGAATCAAGCCAGGGTACACAAAACGACAAATCAATAAACAGTTCCAAACATAAATAAGGCGTAAATACTTACAGAAGAGGCACTTAGTCCTCACACGGAAGAAAACAGCAGCGGAAAGGCGAAACTAGCGTGACTTCAGCTCCACGCCACAGGCAAGCTCAACTGGGATATAAGCCAAGGTCCTCACTTCTGAAAAGGGGGAAAGAGCAAGGCTGAGTACCACCCACCGTACTCAACAAGCCACACCAATGATGCATTTGTGCACGGGATTTCAAAGGGAGGCTGGTGGCTCATTTGCGTAAAAGCAGTTGTAAACAGTAGTAGTTCGTAAACAGTAAAATGTTGATAAATTTAACAAGATTAATTTTCCACCGATTAACGTTACACCACGTTAACCAGGCCCAACCATTCCCAACTGATTGACGCTAAACCACGTCAACCAGTCTCCACTGATGAACGCTATACCACGTTCACCAGACACCTCCGGGTACCGTTACACCACGTTACCCGGACTCCACTGATTAACGCTACACCACATTAACCAGTCACCACCGGACAACGTATCACGCTGACCAGCTTTTCCCGACCAATGCTAAACCACGTTGACCAGGCCGCGCTGATGGAAGTTACACCACGACCACCAGGCGAAACTGATGAGAGTTAAACCACACTCACCAATCTCCACCGACTAGCGTTACACCACGCTAACCGGTCACCCCCGGTCAGCTCAACCACGCCGACCGGACACACACCTTCCACAACACCAGTTTGATAAAACCAGATTAATTATCTAGGGTGAGACTAATCACGGTGAGTCTTGGCCAATGTGCCCATTACCGCGGGCGCGGCTATTCGAATAGTTTTACTCTGATCAGAGGTGTACAACTGTACCCACAAGACACAGCCCCCACACACATTCCCGTGTGCCAGTACATCACCACGATGTCCCGTGCGAGGCTGTGACAGGACCGTTCACGCAACCCCTCCCTAACCATCCACACCACGCTGAGGTTGCACCTGCCGACAGGGCACGCCATATTGGCCAGGCTACCCCCCTTGCGCCACGGTGAATCCGGCAGCCGATCAACCCTACCCCGGGCCGACCCAACTCCATCACGCCCACCCTCTTCTTCGGTGCCTAGGAGAGGGAGAAGAAACGCTTCAAGCCCAGCCGTTGCCCACGCTGGCTTGTGGCAAGTACGGGAAGTTGCCCAAGTGGTTCCCGCGAACCGGTCCTTAATTGCCATGGGTGTGACAAGCAAAACCATACACCACAGCCCACCAATTTAGGGTCAAAATTTTAGTAATTTAACAACAGCCTATCCAAGGTTCCATTTTTCCGACATTGAGTCGAATCATATAAAAAGATAATATTTAATTCCCAGGTGAGCTATATTGCTAAGCATGGCTAAGCAGGTCCTATCTCTAGCCAGGTCTCCAATGAGACCTAAGCTAGTCAAATTATCACCAAGGTTATCAAAGAATGGATAACAAAATGAACCGGGTCTCAGGTATGTGGATAGGTTATTCCATATTCCATGTAATTGGCAAAACATGCAATTTATTTATAAATCGTAAATATTTCACAAAGTAGGTTCAACATGCTCAAGGATGAATGTGTGACTTGCCTTGCAACCAAACATCTTCGATCGCTCTTCCGAACTCTTCCGTAGACTCCGCGGTCCTCCGAAACAGCGATTACGGTATATAACTACACGCAAAACGATAAAAAAAAAAAGCCTAAGAAACTCCAAATAAACAGTAATAAAATTATACAAACAAGTAGATTATTATTTTAGATGAAATTAGGAAGAAGAAACGGGTCAATTCAGAGTTCGGACGGGAAAGATATGGCTTTTGGAAGATTGAATTCGGAATACATCCGAAATGGATTGGAAAAGAATATTCTCAAGAATATTCTCTCGGGATTACACTAAAAGAATTATTTTTGGCACTGGAGAAAGAGAGTGAGGCCTACTGTCATGGACACAGATCCTGTGGACTAGGTTCATAGAGGGGAAAAGGTGAGGCGGTGGACTGGACTGATGTGTTTGCCTCACGGACAAGGAAACGATGTCATGACTGAGGTGGATGCCGATGTGGCACGAAAGGTGAGATGGTGATGAGGTAGATCGATGGCGAGGAGATCAGGGCTGAGGTGGCAGACGAGATGGTCTGGCTAGGATTGACGTGACGATTGGATTTAGACGTGTGGAGGTGATTGGATTTAGGGAGGTCCAATGACCCAAATTGGACTCGAAAGGATCGGACGGATGAGATCCGATCAACGGTTTATGAAGATTGGATGATTTGGAGACATATACGCCGGGATCACAAGGGAGGGGGAGACGCTAGGGTCTATGCAACAGTGACACGCCGAGGGGCCAAAACGAGCTCGGCCGTCTAAGGCGCAGCACAGAAGACACGCCGGCGCAGCGGCCGGGGAGAGCGACAACGACGGTAGCGATTGACGATGGCACGGTAGCGATGTGTCGGCGAGCCGAGACCGAGGAGAGACGAGAAATGCGATGACGACGACGACGGCTCAAGACGACGACGCAGTGCAGCGGAGGAGGATGGCGACGATGGACGGCCCCCGAATTAGGGGAGGGGAACAGGTGTGGGTGTAGATGGCAACGGTAATGCCGACGACGGCGATGGGGAAAGGACAGAGGTGCCAGTGCTGAGGACGGCGAGACCCGGCGACGGCTGGTGGATTAGGGAAGGAAGACAGGGACCGACACCGAAGGAGTGCTCACCGGCGGCGGGCTGTTGGGCGGTGCGGCAGGCGCTCGGGGCGAGGGCGACGCGTGCAGGAGATGGGGCGGTAGCGCTGGATGCGGATGGCGGCGACGACGGATGGGAAGAGAGGCGGCGACGCTGGTCCAGCGGTGGCAGGCGGCGAAGCCGGCGGAGAAAAGACGAGGAGGAGGAGGAGGAGGAGCAGGGGAGGAACTTCGGCCGTGGCTCACCAGCGGCGGCGTGGGCACAGAGGACGATGTCATCCGGCGACGGCCTGGGGAACAGGACGACGGCGGCGATGGTCTGAGGCGGGGGCGGTGGTAGCGCGACAGGAAGGATGCAGCGATGACGGTGACAAGACAGCGACGGGGAAGAGGAGTTGGGCACCGGGACAAACGACAACGGTGACAACCAACAAAAGGGAGGGCAGGCAGGGAGGCGTGGTGCTCACCAGCGGCGGGCGAAAACGACGACGCCGACGGCAGCGACGATGACCTTCGATGGCTACGGGCCGTGGCGGCCGGGGTGAGGAGCAGCGGAGGCGGCGGCTGGAGGCGCAGAAGACGACGACGAGGTTGACGATGCAGAGACCGTCAGTTGGAGAGCAGGTGACGGCAACGGTGGCTCGGGGCAGAGCCGGGCGGCGGCAGCACGGCCCAAAGGGCTGTAGACGCCGGCGGTGACGACTGGAGGCGCGGCCGGTCGAGGCAGGCGACGAGAGTAGCAGAGAGGCGGCGGCGACGGCAGGGAGGAGGCGCAGGCGACGGCGCACCGGCGGTGACGGCCGGGGCGAGGAGCAGGGCGGCGGCTTCGGCGTGCAGCGGCAGGAAGCGGCGCGGCAGAGAGCCGGCGACGCTGCGTGTGGCGAGGAGGCACAGGCGACGGCGGCTTTGAGGGAAAAACAGGAGAGGGAGTGGGGAAGTGGATGGCGACATCGACTCGCGCGGTTATGGCGGCGTCGTGGGGGCGTGTGGCGCGACGTGCCGAAAAACGCGGCGGCAGGCAGTTGCGGGGCAGCGGACCGAGTCCGGGGCGGCACTCGGCGGGCGAGCTCGGCGCGGAGGCCGGGGCGGCGCGGGCTGGCGCAGGCCGGGGCCAGGGCGGCACAGGCCGGGCAAGCGAGGCTGAGGGCCGGGGCGGCACAGGCGACGGCGGCCGCTCGGTTTGCTACAGGCCTGAGCAGAGAGAGAAACGGAAGAGATGAACAAGAGGGAGGAAACAGACTTTGAGAAAAATAAAAGGAGAGACGGAAGATTGGAAGAAAAATAAAGAAAAGAGAAAAGGTGGGGATTTTGGGGATTTTTCTGGAATTCTAAATTTAGAATTTAAATTCAGAATTTCAAGAAGTATTAGGAATATCGGAAATTGGGGGGAGATTGTTTGGAATTTTGGAGGGTCGCGAATGTTGGCGTATATATGTATATGGAAAATCAAAAGCGTTGAAACACCTTTGGGACTGAAATATTTTTTTCGGAATCAAGGAAATTCGCTGGAATTTTTGAAACTCTCAAAGCATAAGAATATTTCGGGAATTTTGAGAATATTGGAATGGGGAATATTTTGGGAGTCGAGGACGGAGGAGGAAATAGTTTAGGAAACATGCGATCGATTGAAATATCGGTGTATTTTGAGAATTGGAACGTTGAGGAGGTTTTAGGGTTCCGGGAGCGACACGAAACCCTAGAAGACAAAGGATGTCAGAGTTCACGATGAACGGGGAGAGTTCAAAGGACTGAACCGAAATGACCCGGATAGGAGAAAAGATAGGGATTTTATTATAGATTTATCTAATTATAGAAATGATCTTTGTCCTATTAAAATTAATTCTGGAGCTCCGAAAATTCCAAGGAAATTTCAGAGAGTTTATTAAATCATGGGGAATTTACCAGAAATAAATACCACCACGAAACACATAGAGTTTTATCATCATAAATACTTAAACGCTTAAAATATTCCGACCAAAACCCCAGGAATATAAAAGCGTCCAAGCATTTATTTAAAATTTAAACTTGGGATTTTTAATATTGGAAATTTCAAAATTTTATTCAAACACGTTTCTCAAACAATTTTTTTTTGCGTATTCTTGTATTTCAATTTACCCCAAAAACAATTTTTAATTAAAGTGATTTTTAGGGCGTGACAGAACCCCACTTTAATTTCTTTAGGCATCTGTTCCACATCAAACCCCAGCCCTCTAAGAATAATGTCAATGTGATTGGGGGGGCTGGTCTCCAGTTAAGGAGTGATAGGAAGAAAACATATCTTAGTCTCCCCTTGAAATCTTCCCTGAAAGGCTGGCACAAGGAGTGGTTCTATTGCGCAGATCTAGATCCCTCCTTGCGTCCATTCACCAGCTTGCCACCGGTAGTTTTACCAAATTGGTCAGCAGATCCAACCTTTGAGGAGATGGGCCAAGTGCATCAATTACTGGAGAAATTGGACAAGCTTAAAGAAGCTGGCCTGACCGGGCCTTGGGTGGTGCGGCGTTTCCTGACTCGGCGCATCCAGCCGCTGAAGCTGAGGAGCGCGTTCGGCTGGGATTTCCAAGGCAAATTTGATCCTGACCGAGTAAGCCACAAGTCGGCCGATAAGTTCAAGGTAACCGAGACCCTGTTTGGTTACTTCTCCGAGGGGGTGATCGAGACCAAGGACAATAAACGTCGAATTGCTGCTTATAGCTTCCTTAGGCGCCGCCCCAAGGTAATCTTCATCCCTCATCTGTGACGAATGCCAGTGGGTCTGTATCTGTGATTGCCCAGCATTATGTGATAGATGTTATTGAATCTTCTGTAGGAATGCGTGGAGTTCGATGAGGACTCCCGCCCGTTGTCGGCCGTCAAATCGAAGAAAAGGCCAAGGAGCCCTCCTGCTGCCCAACCTGACACCAAGAGAGCTGGGAAAAAACCTGTTCTTTATCGGGGAGAGGGGGCCTTGACGCCGCGTGTTGTGGTAGGAGGTCTGAAGATAAAGGACACCGCTGCCATGGCACCTAGGCAATCAAGTCCCAGGTTGGGACCAGTACGGCCGAGCTCAACATTGCCGAGCCCAGCAAAAGCGCCGTTGAGTACGCGGTCCGAACAGGCGCTGCCAAGCACATGGGTGCCTAAGTCGGCCACACCACCGACGAGGTCGCCTCCAGTTGCCACGCCGTCGCCGACTGCTTCGCCGAACAGGCCAACAACCGGGCGCTGCGCTCCACAAGGACCCAAATCGCCCGACGGGAGACTGAAGTTCTCCAAGAGGTATGCTGCTCCGGATCTTCTGAGATTCTTGTCTGTTGCAGTGGTATTTTGATGTCTATTTCGCCATGCAAGAAGCGTGCCGATATCGATCTCAAGGAGACCACTCCGACCGCTCCTCTTGAAGAGCCCGCCCCAGCCGAGCCGGCGCCCGCGAGCACACCCGCTGAGCCAGTGGCCAGCCTAGTCACGGAGACTGAGGTGGTCCCGACCGTGGGGTCACTGGCGCCGCCCGACCAAGGAGCAGTTGCTGAGGTTGCTGCCCCAGCCCCTGAGCTGATGCCCGCTGCCGAGGCCGTTGTCGGAGCCCCCGAGTCGACCCCTGAGGTCGCAGAGGACGCTGATGTGGGGGCCGGGACCCTGTCTCCATCATGGTCGTCATCGTTGTCGTCGCTGCCGCCGGAGATCCCGAACCTTCCTTGGATTGAAGCTCCTCCACGTAGGCTCCCTCGGACGTTCACCTGGACGGCGGCTGACGGAACAATGAAGAGTTTCAAGCTTGATGAAGCCGCAGCGAGAAGGGAACACGAAAGCTTGCTTCGCGCCGCCATCACCGGGTCCTAGGGAGTTGGGGTATAATTCTTGTGGCAGAGTCGTGGTGGTCTTCTTGTTTTGACGTCTGACTCCACTCTTGACTTATTCTTTCCCTAAGCAGAAACTTGTCGATCGCAACAAGGAGATGACCGAGATCCTGGTCAAAATGGCCCCCCACCTCGCGGAATTAGAGCAGCTCCAGGCGTTGAAGGCCGAGATAAAGGAGCGCCACGCGGGGAGGGAAGCTTGGCTGAAGGATGCCGCCACCCAGCTCAGGGATGAAAATTGGGCCCAAGCCGCGAAGATCAGAGGTAGGTCCCCCGAATGCGTCTTCCCGACTGAACTCTTGATGTATTTCTCCAGCTGCGTTGTTCCCGACTGCCCAGTTGCGTCTTGGCCGCAAGGTTGAGTTCATGACTAATCTGTCGTGCAGCCCTCGAAGCCGAGTTAAAGACCCGAACAGAGGGGGAAGCCCAGCTGAAGGAGGCCGAAGAAGCCAAGGCCGAGCTTGAGAAGGTCAAGGCCGACCTGACAGAGGCCAACGCCGAGCTCGAACGGGAAAAGGCCGAGTTAAAAGAGGCCACCATCCAGCTCGGCGAAGAAAAAGCCGAACTGGAGAAAACCGTAGCCAAGTGGGAGGCCGACTACGAAAGTAAGTCTCCAACCTGACCGTGATCTTAACCAATCCATTAGTCATTCCATCTAGAACCAAGCCTGACAAGTTTACTAGCCGGTGGACCCGGACAGACATAAGAGCCAATGTCCAGGCCCAATATCGGTTTTACACAGAGGAGATAAGAGTCATCAGGGAGTCACGGGAAGCCCTCGTCAGGTCCGTGAAAGGACTCCTTGACCTCATAGATCCCAGCCCTGTGGGAACTAGTTGCAGCAGGATCCCCCAAGTAGAGGCGCGTCTTGAGGATGCACCGAGTGCCTTGAGGAAGTACTCGGATGAGCATGTCATTGCCGGCGTGGCCCAAACCCTGGCGATGACCAAATCAATCTACCCGAGGACAGACATTGAAGCCATCGGGGAGGGGTTTGCCAAGGAGACGACGCCCGAGGAGGCGCTGGAGCTGATAGCCCGGGCGAGGCCGACTGTTGAAATAATCACCCGAGACCTGGGTCTGTAAGGGTAATATATCATGTAGTCGGTATATATAAACTTTTGTGGAAAACATGTGTAAATATATGTGCAGTGCCGCCAAGCCTTGAATTACTACTCAGTTATCATTAGCGTTACTCGAATGTGTAGTCTGCACCGAGTTAGTCTGTCGGAACTTAATAAAATCGTTCACTGTCAGAAAGTGCACTCGGGCAAACGTGATAGTCGTAGTAAGGCTTCATAACTGGAGTAAGACAGGCTCGTATATTATTGACAAAACACATATAATACATGCAGCCCCCGACTCACTACTCGGTTGATACAAGCGGCGTAGTGAGTCAGAGAAAACTGTACACATGATAAAGTATAAAGCTCAGGTATAGAAAGGACGTAGCTGTTCTATATTCCATGAGTTGCCGATGAGGACACCGTCTTCGGTCTTCAGTCGGTAGACGCCTGCTGCGTAACTCGGCTATAATGAACGGCCCTTCCCAAAGTGGGGATAATTTGTGCCTGTCTTTGGTGGTTTGTATTTTTCTCAAGACGAGATCCCCAACCAAAAAGGCGTGGCCACGAACATTGCGATTGTGGTAACGACGTAGGCCTTGAAGATACCTTGCCGACTGGATTGTTGTGATGTCCCTTGCTTCTTCCAACTGATCTAGCTCGACCAGTTGGGTATTGTTTGAGACGTCTTCCGAGTAAGCCTGGACTCGCGGAGAGCCGAACTGTAACTCTGTCGGTAGCATAGCCTCAGCACCATAGACCAGGAAGAAAGGGGATTGCCATGTTGCCCGACTAACCGTAGTTCTGAGAGACCAGAGAACAGATGGGAGTTCTTGTACCCACCGGCCCGCGTATGGTTGTGGTCGGTCGAAAATCCTGGCCTTGATGCCTTGTAAGACCATACCGTTGGCTCGTTCGACCTACCCTGCTCCGCAGGTGTGCCACGGATGCATAGCAGATCTTGATGCCGAAATCTTCACAGAAGTCTTGGAATACGCCACCCGTGAACTAAGTACCGTTGTCGGTGATGATGCGGTTAGGAACCCCGAATCTGTATAGTATATTCATGATGAAGTCCTTTGCTCGTGCAGCTGTTATAGTTGCAACGGGTTTTGCCACAATCCACTTGGTGAATTTATCCACCGCGACGAATAGATGTGTGAACCCTCCTGGCGCTTTCTTGAAAGGTCCGACCATGTCGAGCCTCTATACTGCGAATGGCCAAGAAATAGGGATAGTTTGGAGTTCTTGGGCTGGGAGATTTATTTGTCTTGCGTAAAACTGGCAACCCTCGTACTTGCGAATAATTTCTTTTGCATCTGTTACTGCCGTGGGCTAGAAAAATCCCTGCAAGTAGGCCTTTCCAACTAACATCCTAGATGCGGCATGGTTGCCACATATACTCGAGTGGATCGACTGCAGGATCTGCTTGACTTCCTCGATGGTGACGCAACGCATGAGGACACCAGATGCGCTCCTTCGGTACAGGTCTTCTCCGACTAGTAGAAAGCTTTTGCTTCGACGCTTTATTTGTTCGGCTTGACTACGATCATCTGGGAGTTCGTCGTCCAGGAGAAATTTGACAACAGGGGCTCGCCAGTCTTGACATATGTGCAGCACCTCGTCTATAGCCAGGGTAGGTTCGCTTCCCGACTGCTCCGACGCCGGTTTATTCTTGACTAATGGCTCCATGAGTTGCTCGACAAAGATTCCAGTCGGAACTGCTTCTCGCTTGGATCCCATATTTGCCAGCTCGTTTGCCGCGTCATTGTATTGGCGCAGGACATGTGTGATTTCCAGCCCGTCGAACTTGTTTTCCAGCTTACGGACCTCCTGACAGTATGCCGCCATGGTGTCATCGAGACAGGTCCAATCTTTCATGACTTGGTTTCACCACGAGTTGAGAATCCCCGCTTACAACCAGTCGATGTATGCCGAGTGATATAGCAATCCGGAGCCCGTGGATAAGTGCCTCGTACTCGGCGACGTTGTGGGAAGCTGGGAAGTGGATTTGTAGGACGTACTTTAGTTTTTCGCCGGTGGGAGATGTTAATATGACTCCAACCCCGGCGCCGCCGATCCGTAGAGAACCGTCAAAGTACATTGTCTAGTACTCTAGCGTCGCTGTTGATGTAGGCAGTTGAACTTCTGTCTACTCGGCTACGAAGTCGGCTAGAGCCTATGATTTAATTGTTGTCCGTGGCTGAAAGGTGATATCGAACGCCATCAGCTCGAGTGCCCATTTAGCGATTCGGCCGGTGGCCTCGCGATTATGAAGAACATCCCGAGTGGAAACGATGACCACCGTGACTTATGTGCTTGGAAATAATGACCAGCTTCCGGACTGTGATGAGTTAGGCCATATAGCAACTTCTGACCTTGGATATCTCGTCTTCGAGTCGGCAAGTACCTCGCTGACAAAGTAAATTGGCCGCTGAATTTTCTGGATGTGACCCTGTTCGGATCACTCGACCACCAGTACCGTGCTGACTACCTGAGTGGTTGCCGCCAGATACATCATTAGCGGTTCTTAGGGCATAGGTGACGCCAACACGGGAGGTGATGTGAGAAATTGTTTGAAGTCTTCGAAGGCTTGTTGGGTGTCCGGAGTCCATTGGAAATTGTCCGCCTTTTTGAGTAGCTTCAAGAAGGGCATACCCCGTTCGCCCAGTCGGGAAATAAATCGGCTGAGTGCCGCCATGCAGCCTTTCAGCTTCTGGACGTCCTTCTGGTTAGCCGGAGGAGCCATGTTTATTATGGCGTTGACTTTCTCTGGGTTTGCCTCGATGCCACGATGCGAAACGATGACCGAGTAAACTTGCCGGATGGCACTCCGAAGGCGCATTGTTCCGGGTTCAACTTCATCTTGAATCTTTGAAGATTGTGGAAGGTTTCTTCCAGGTCAGCGATGAGGTCTTCTTTGGACTGGTCTTTGATCACCACGTCGTCGACATAGGGTTCGCGTTGCGCCCGATCTGAGTGTGCAGACACCGCTGAATTGCCCGTTGATAGGTTGCTCCAGCATTTTTCAGACCGAACGGCATTGTGATGTAGCAGTACGCTCCAAACGGCGTGATGAAAGATGTCTTTAAACAGTCTTCCTCCCTCAAGCTGATTTGATGGTATCCCGAGTAGCAGTCGAGAAAGCTAAGTAGGTCGCACCCGGCCGTGGAATCTACCACCTGATCTATCCTGGGAAGACCAAATGGGTCATTGGGGCACACCTTATTGAGATCGGTGTAATCGACACACATGCGTCATTTACCGTTTTTCTTCCAGACCAGAACTGGGTTTGCCAGCCAGTCCAGGTGATAGACCTCCTTGATGAACCCGGCTGCGAGGAGCTTGGTGATCTCCTCCCGAATAGTATCCTTGCGGTCTTGAGCGAAGCGCCGCAGCCGTTGCTTGACCGGCTTGGCGTCTGTCTTTACGTTGAGGGCGTGCTCGATCACCTCCCATGGTAACGCCCGGCATGTCGGACGGTTTCCACGGCGAAGATATCCTTTTAGCTTGGAGGAAGGTGATGAGCGCGTCTTCCTATTTGGGATCGAGTCCGGTCCCGACTAGAGCAATTTTGGAGGGGTCGGAAGGGTCCAGGGGTGATCTTCTTTCGTGTCAGATCCGTTGAAATTCTCGACTTCGCGGCCTTTTTTGCCAGAACTGGATCTTCCTCGACTTCGGTTGTGACGGCTTGCCGAATGCTGTTGCGCCCGACTATCGCCTCTTGTAATTGAGCCAATTCGCAGCTCTCCTTGTCGTAAGTGAAGGCTTGCTTGACATCGCTACGGAGGAAGAGGACTCCTGCTGGCCCAGGCATCTTGAGCACCATATATGTATAGTGCGGTATTTGCCATAAATTGGCGAGTGCCGGTCGTCCAAGTATCGCGTGGTACGCGGTCTCGAAGTCGGCAACCTCGAAGCAGACGTTTTCCGTGCGAAAGTTATCCCGCATGCCGAAGGTTACTGGCAATGTGATCTGCCCGAGTAGAGTTGATGACAGGCCGGGAATTATCCCGTGGAAGGGCACAGTGCGCTCGGCTAATTTCTTGAACGAGGAATCTTTCATCTCGTCCAAAGTCTGGCAATAAGATGTTGAGCACGCTGCCTCCGTCGATGAGGTTTTCTTCAGCCGATATTTCTGACGATCGGGTCCAGACGAGTGATAGCGTCCCGGGTGTGAAACCCGATCTGGCGTGATCTGTGTGACGTTAAAGGTAATGGCCATGTCTAACCAGGCAGGTACTGGGAGGTGTCCGTTGTAGAGACCATGTTTGATGTCGCGCGAGCTGATAGCTTTTGTTTGTGCTTGGACTTGTAGCAGACGGCCCTTCGAAGATATGGTGAGCTTGGCTTGAGCGATCCTTAAAAAGGATCGTCGGCCCGAAACCCTAATCTAGCTTGTCTTTGTCCTTGTCGGCGCCAGATGATGAAGCCTGCTCGGAGGCAAAATTCTTAAGCATGTAGCAGTCTTTGGCCGCGTGCTTGCCCTTGGGGTGGAAGGGGCATGGCCCGCTCATGACTTTTTGGTAGTCGTTATTCCGCTAGGGCCGCGACTGAGTGCGCTCCATGTTGGCCACCTCGTTGTCCGACTTCCGCTTGCGGCTGCCAGACTTGTTTTGAGACGGCTCGTTGTCGGCTTTGGCCTTCTGATCTTTTTGTCGGGGCTCCTTCTTTTCGTCGAAGGCGTCGGCGACTGCTTCAGCCGAGTCGACGTATTTGTTAGCCATGTCGAAGAGGGCCCAGACTGTGGATGGTGGCTTCCGAGTGAACTTCGCGATGGTGGCTTTCGAGTTAACTTCGTGGAGTCCTTTACTCCCTTGCGGAAGGCGGCGATGACAGCCTTGTCCTTGATGGTTGGAATTTGGTTGCGCTTCTCGGAAAACCTCTTGATGAATTCGCACAGAGACTCGTTCTTCTTTTGGTGCAGCTGATAAAGATCGTGCTCTGAAGATGGCCTCTCGTAGGTCCCCTGGAAGTTAGCGATGAACCGCTCCCTGAGTTGTCCCCAGGAACCGATCGACCGCCTCGGGAGGCCTGACAGCCATGTCCTCGCTGAGTCGGCCAAAGCAACTGGGAGGTAGTTAGCCATGGCTTTACTATCACCTCCGACTGCGTGAACTGCCAGGGTATATATGGTGAGCCAGGATTCGGGGTTGGTTTTGCCGTCGTATTTTTCGATCCCGTAGGCTTGAAGCCCGACGGCCAGTCAACTTCCTGGAGCTCCCGTGTGAAAGCGGGAATGCCTTCGTCTTCGTCAGGGCTCCGGCTCCGTCTGGGGCGGTGTAACCGCTCGTGGTGGAGACCGAAGCATTCGTTTTCGTCCTCCATTCGACGACGCTCATCTTCTTCACGTTCTTCGCGCCGGGCGTTTATGGTATGGCGAAGGTCGCGTTGTAGTCGGACTCAGAGGTCTTGATTGGGTCGGTGGTCGAGCTGGTGGCGCCGCTGGTTGTTGTTGGTGCCGCCGAGTAAGGTTTGTCAGGACTCCTCACGTGGCCGACTAGAGCCGGCTACCCGGCGTAGAGTTGACGCAGATGATCCTGCCACCGGAGAACCCGACCGATTGGTCGGTATAACTGTGTCACCCGACTGCTGTTGCTGCTGACAGACGGCAGCTGTGATCATCGCCTTGATCTTGGCAATAGTCGGGGTGGCCTGGTGGTCAGGCCCGAGCTGGAGTGTGTCCAGCAGGGTTGCGGCAGCCACGACATTCTGTTGTGGCGTGACGAAGACATCATGGTCGCCGACTTTAGTTTGGAGGATCTGCTGCTGGGCGACTCGCCCAACCTGTCGTAGCCCGTCATTGCGAGCCTCGTGGTTGGCTTCCTCCTGTTGTCTTAGTCGGCGGTCCTCCTTTTGTAGTTCCTCTTGCGCTCGGCAAATCTCCTGTGGGGGCGTTAATGCCATGAAGATTTCGCGGGGGATGAGGAGACCCGCTAAACTAGTGTCCGAACCAGAGTTCGAACTGGTGTCCGACTGGGAGTCGGAGTCCGCGTAGTTGAGCGGAGTAAGAATCGCCCCGATTATCCTAGATCCAATCTGAAATGGCGTAGGGCCGTGTCCAAACTAAAGCGCGGGAGATCGGGAGTACCGCACGGGATGCGGTCGTGTGACGATGCCGAATCCGAGTGGGAAATTGAGGATCTCCCTTCTTCCTTGCCCGACCTGAGTCGACTCTAGGCCTGACTCGGGCCGAACGCCGGTAGAGAGAGCTGTCCCGTGGCTCGGTGACGCAGAGAGTTGGTGCTGCGGCTTGATGATGATTGTCGCCGCATCTGGTGGGCCGACTAGCGCAGAGTCGGCTGATTCCTCGGCCGGTTGGATTAGATTTGCTTCGGCCAAGGTCAGATTGCCGATCTGATCGGCGATGAAGTCGAGGCTTCCGAAGGAAATCACGTCTCCGGGGGAGAACTTGTCGCCGTCGACTCCTCTTGTTGGATCCATCGAGATCTTGGATGCGAAACTCGCCGGAGCCCCTACCTGGCGCGCCAACTGTCGATATTTTATACCGGCAATAGAACTATATGGCTACTCGGCAAGGGGAAACTTGGTGGATTGCAGAGTAACGCAAAGAGATTTTATACTGGTTCAGGCCCTCGATGTGAGGTAATACCCTACGTCTAGTTGTGATATTATTCCTCTGATGGATGGCGTCCTGCCTCCCTTTATATATTAGGGGACAGGGGTACATAATAAGGATCCCAGCTGGATACGGCCAAGAGATTTTCTTTAGAGATAGAAACTTATTCGACTAAGACTCTGTTTTTCTTATCATATAAGGTAAAGACTGCCGGGTGCTATCTTATCTCTAATTATATAATTCGGTCCATCCTCTATCCGAGTGGCTCATATGATGATGGTGAGGTACCCGGAGCCCATAACCTCCACAGCCCTCCTCGATCTGTTTCCCTCCTCCCTCGAATCCTCGTCAACATGTATCATCATCTCTCCATCTCTATTTATTTGAACCAACGAGACGAGCGGAGAGGAGATGCTTCCCATCACGATTTTCCCTTTCTTTTCAGCCTATTTATGCTTTTTTATAGGTACATGAATCTGGGGCTCTGGCCCAATGTGCGTCGACTGGCCCATCTACTCGATCAGAACGCAACATACTCCGCATCACGGCCCAATAATTATTTTTTCCTTTTCTTTTCAGCGAGGAGAAGAAAAGAAAAGAAAATTAATAATAAAGGCGACAAAAACACAGTCCACTTGGACTTGCAGTTGACGCTAACCATGGCCCTTGGCCGTGTGGAGGTCAAGAAAGTCAAAGCGCTGATGGTATCGCTCGCCGATCTAGGCAAACACCAGTCAAAAAGCTGACCCACCCACGCCACCACGCTGCTCCGCTCCGACTCCTCTCCCACCACCACCACCACCACCACCCGTCATCAAAGGAGTATCAAACCCATCGGCCATACCACCGCATCCCCTACTCGCCACCAACACCAACCACCACCGCCGCCGCCGCATCAACCCTCTCCCCTTCACGCGCCGCGCCACCGCCCCCGCGTCCCCTGTTCCGCCCCCCGCTCCGGATCCGCTTCGCCTTCACGTGGCGCGGCCTCGGTTACCCCACCGTCCACCGTCACCTCTGGTCTCTTCCTGACGCCGGGTCCCGCCGCGACGTCAGTCCGCACGCACGGAGGACTCGGAGGAGCTCAGGAGCCCGCGTGTCCTGCTCCGTCTCGCCGTCGTCGTCATCGGTAAAAAAGGGAGAGAACCCGGGCTTTTTTACCGCGGCGCGGGGGATGAAAAATCTCCGACCCGGGTCCAAATCCAGGTGACGGGCGTTGACCGCGAACCGGGGGGTCAGTGCAGTGGTGGCCGCGAGCGAGCGAGCGAGACTGCGAGGGGAGGAAGGAGACATCGAGAGGGGAAGGAGGAGTGACCCGGAAGCAAGCGGAGGAGGAGGAGCAGCGGATGGGAGTGGGAGCGGTAGCCATCTCGCGCACGCCTTTCCCCGTACACGCTGCTCCTCTCTTTCCTTATCTCTCCTGATTACCGCGCCCACCATCCTCGGCGAATCGGAGGGGCGGTTGATTTCCGGGCGGCGGCGGCGGCGGCGGCGGCGGCGCCATGAAGCGGCAGAGGTCGTACGGCGACGACCTGGACGACGACCGGAGGAGGTTCTATGACCGCGGCCCCCCGCCTCCCCCACCGCCGCGGCGGCGCCCGGGGGACTACGACGGCGATGGGTTCGACCGCCGGAAGGGGTTCGGCGGCGGCGGCTTCTACGACCACCGGTACCGGGAGTCCCCATCTCCGCGGGGGTACGGCGGGGACCGGGCGATGCACCGGTCCGAGAGCTTCTCGGGCTTCCGCCGGGAGTTCCCCAAGGGGTTCCGCTCGGAGCGCGACCGATCTCGGTGGGACGGAGGCGGGAGCTCGGCGTGGAGGCGGCAGAGCGGCGGGTGGAGGGATTCGGAAGGTTTGGACGGGTACAGGGCGGTGCCCAGGCGGTCGGGTGCGTCGCCGCCTACGCCACCACTGAGGTCGCCCAATGAGTCTAGCAGGAGGTTTGAGGGGTCGAGGGTGGAGAAGCCTAGGAAGCAGAGCTTTGGTATCAGCGAGATGGAGGAAGGGGAGGTCGCGCCAGATCCTGAGACCAAGGCCCGGCCTGTTGCGGTGGAGCATCGGAAGCAGATTGAGTCTGGGCATTCCAAGGAGAAAGGACCGGAGCATGGCGAGGTGAAAAAAGTGGACTCCGGTGTGAGAGGGAATTTAGGAGCTCATGGTAAAGGAGTGGCTGGTGTATCTGCTGCTCACAATTCAGGGAGGGAAGACGGGAAGAGCAAGGATGGTATGATTGCAGAAGCAGGAACGGTAACTCATACAAGGCATGAAAAACCAATCTCAGATGCCATGGTGTCAATTGGGAAATTACATGAGGTGCAAGGGCAAGATGAGACTGCCAATGCTGTCAATCAAGTTGGACAGTGCATTTCATCCAATAGGATGCACAAGGTGCCGCAGGAGGAATTGATACTACAAGGTGAGGCTGCCAACGTTGTTGATGTGATTGGGCAGAGCACTTCATCTAATATCCAGCAGGAAGCTGTTGGTGAGAAGGCAGCTATACGAGATGAAACTGCTAATGCTGCTGATGAAGCTGGGCAGAGAACTTCATCTAGTGTACAGGAGGAGGCTATTCAGGAAAAGACAACTATACGATATGAAACTACTAATGATTTTGATGAAGCTGGGCAGAGCACTTCATCTAGCATCCGGAAGGAGGCTATTCAGGAAAGGGTGACTATACGAGATGAAACTACCAATGCTGTTGATGAAGCTGGGCAGGGCACTTCATCTTGCAACTGGGAGGAGGCTATTCAAGAAAAGGTGACTGTACGAGATGAATCTACCAACGCTGTTGATGAATATGGGCAGTGCACTTCATCCAGCATATGTCAGGAGGAAGCTATGGCATTAGATGAAGCTGCCAATGCTGCTGATGTGGCTGGGAAGGACAGTTTGTGCAGCATGCATCAGGAAGTTCTTCTGGAAAAAGTGAGAGATCAAACGGCCAATGATGTCGACAGGGTTGAATGTGGCACTTCATCTGGTCTTCTGCAGGTGACGCTGCAGGAAGGAATGGCATCACTAGATGGAACTGCCAATGCCGTTGAGCCAGAGAAGATTGATTCCGATATGTCAAAGGAAACGATTGAAGGAGAGCTGGTGCTAGATGAAACTGCTAATGTGGTGGGAGAGGGCAATTCACCCAGCACTCTGGAGGAAGCAATGCATGGAAAGGTAACTGCGGAAGACGGTTGTTGCAGTGCTCTTGATATAGCTGAAAAGTGCAAGCAGTCCACTATTGCAGAGGAACTGGTGCAGGAAAAGGTGATGACCTCTCCATGCCAAGGGGCCTCAGAAATGGAAATAAATGAAAAAGGTACTATGGCCAGCAATAAGATGAGCAGAACAATTGAACCTGCTGCGTCTCAACATGTGGAAGAGGCACTCCAGAGGGATCGTTGTGAAAATAGAGTTGCATTAAATGATACTGAAGTCCCGGAACAAGAGGCAGCTGCTGAGCATGAAACTATCAAGAAGGAAGTAAAAGGTTTTTGTTTGGAAGCTAAACCGGTAGGTGCTAATGTGTTCCTTCGACCAAGCAAGGAACGTAATGGGGATAGTGAGGAAGAGGGTACAGCTTTAAATTTAATAATGGGGAAGCCTAGTGCTGAAGATAAAGGAAAGGGTATAGCATTTGATGTCCTTAATAAAGAAGACATAGGGGTAGGAAGTTCTGTAGGAAGATCATTTGACTTAGCACTGCAGCCTAACATTGATCAAACAGAAGTGCTGAAATCTAGTGGGACTATTTCTGTAAAGCAGGAAAGTGACACACTTAAGATAGGGAGACTTGACCTTTCACTTAGCTTATCAGGTGGTTTACAGAATCCTGAATTCAAATGCTCAGTTCCCAGATCTGAATCTCTAGACCTTGCAACATGTTCCCAAACGTTGCCATCGTCATCATTCCGCACAAATTCAGAAGGGTTCACAGCTTCTATATCATTGACCAATTCTCAAACACTTATTCATAATCCTAGTTGCTCGCTTACCCAACAGTCATTCGACAATTACGAGCATTCAGTGGGCAGTAAACCTTTATTTCAGGGTGTTGATAAGGTGAGCGACAGCACAAGATTGCAAGCTCAGTTGTCGAATGAATCTACTAAGAAGAGGGAACCTGCCACAATCCTTCAGAATACACTAAAATATGGTAATCTACCGGGCAATACCTTTGTTGGTGTGAATGTGCAGAACAATGGGATTTCCAAGGACATTCAAAGGTGTGCAGGGATCTCAGGTGTTTTGTCACCAGCTCATAGTCGGGACTCTCATGATTCAGGATTTGAACAAAGTAGACATAGAAGGCAGCTCACAAGAGAGAGAAGCAGCAGCAGTCTTACAAGGGGTGAGCGGCAGGATGGGCAACAACTTGTCCTGAATGGTGCTGGTGTCATTGAGAGGATTGTTTCCAAGATTGTATCAGAACCTTTGCATCATACAGGAAGGATGCTTGATGAGATGACAAGCAATTCTGTAACATATTTGAGGGAGGCAATTTCTGATATCATAGCTGATGCAGATAAAAGAGGGCAGGTGGTAGCATTGCAGGAGGCACTTAAAAAAAGGTCTGACCTGAATAGTGAAATGTTGCAAAGGTGTCCGCGCGTGTTGCTGGAGATACTTGTTGCTATAAGAACTGGTCTTCCAGATTTTATAAAGAAAAGTAATAGCATTGGTACATGCGATTTGGTTGACATTTTTCTGTATTTGAAATGCCGCAATCTCTCATGCAAGAGCATTCTACCAGTAGATGATTGTGATTGTACAGTTTGCCAACGGAAGACTGGTTTCTGTAGTTCATGCATGTGCATTGTCTGCTCAAATTTTGACATGGCATCTAACACATGTAGTTGGGTTGGTTGTGACGTATGTCTTCACTGGTGCCATACAGATTGTGGCCTGCGCCACTCTCTTATTCGAAAGGGGGGAAGTGGCTCAAGGGCATACAGTAGTAACGAGATGCAATTTCATTGTGCTGCTTGTGGGCATCCATCAGAGATGTTTGGTTTTGTGAAGGAAGTCTTTCGAACATGTGCTATGCAATGGAGGATGGAGACTCTGGTTAGGGAGCTTCAGTACATAGAAAGAATCTTTTCTTCAAGTGATGACGCGAGGGGAAAGAGAGTCAGGGACTTTGTAAAGCAGATGATAACTAAACTGGAAGACAGGGCCTATCATCCTGAAGTAGTGAAATATATCATGGCGTTCTTTTCTGGTAACCTACTAATCATAGTTAATAATAAAAAGAATAATAGTTATCATTTTCATGCTTGCTGAAGATACATTCTTTCTTTTACTGTGCTGTGAAGAGATTTTATATTTCTGGAAATAAAAATGAGGTTTCTATATTTTACACAATGCTATAGCAGAAGTATCAGCATTATGCCAAAAGATTATGTGATCCATGTTCTGATACCATGTTGTTATATTAGAGATGCTATGTTTTTGGCAATAAAACCAGACTAATGCTCAATTTTCCAATTCTAGATGACGATTCTAATGTCGGTAGTGGTACATCAGTACCACTGAAGGGCATTCCATGCAACATTGCTGAAAGAATAGATGGGATTCCTAGTTCAAGTCGAAAGGCACCATGGCTACCATCGGTGACCCTGGAGGGAGTTCCATTCTTAGAAAAACAAGGAGTAATTTCTACCACCGGGAGCCCATCAACGCTTAGAAAATTTGGCGGAGCTGACTTCCAGGCAGTTGATAATAAACCTACTGTTGATGAACTGGATGGCCTAATCAGGTTAAAGCAAGCTGAAGCAAATATGTACCAGCAACGTGCCCATGATGCACGCAAAGAAGCCGAGACTCTGAAACATGTCACCATGGTAAAGTATGCACAAATAGAGGAGCATTATGCTACTCAAATTGCTGAACTCCACATAAATGAGTTACAAGAGCAACGCAAGCGAAAGATTGAAGAACTCCAAGTCATTGAAAGGACACACCATCAATTTCTCAGCATGAAAGCAAGGATGGAAGGTAGCATTAGGGAATTATTGTTGAAGATGGAAGCAACAAAACAAAATTTTAGCACATGAACCAAGATAACAGCTCTGAGGTTGCGGATATCAGAATTTACTCAACTTGCTTAACGCAGGCTCCATGTGATGTAAGTTCGAAGACACAACTTACTGTAAGATTATTCATTTTGTAGTATTTGATATAGCTTATGTTTTGTTGTTTTATTTAACAATCTGTTATTGAGTTTACCATATGTGTTAAGAAGTTTACTTGTTACTAGTGCACTGTTTTGATGATTTGCAATAACCTTTAGCTGTTGCTGTATATATTTCAATAATTATTTACTGATCTGCTGTTCTAAGTTTGTGCTGAGTTTACCGGTTTTGTGGCTTTAAGCTTAACAGTCAAGACTCAAGACAATAATTTGTGGCTTATTATACTTCAATTTTGGTGCTGGTTTTGTTCTTTTGCATACTTGTCTTTAAGTGTCATATCACATTCCTTAACGAAAATAAAGAAGGATGGAAAGAGTGATGTTTTGGATTTTCTCTTGTTTACAGGACGACAGTTCTTATCATAATGGCGTGCCTATAAAAGGGTCCTAGACTGCACATCTGCAACTTCAAGCATCACAATGATGAGAGGGGAGCATGAATGTTGTCTCTTATGAGAACAGGCGGGTGGATCATAATCGTTGTAAATCCTGTTTGGTCAATACAATTTTGAATCCAGTATGGATTGTTGTTGCAAGGGAGAGCACAGGCTGAGCCACAGAATTCAGGCCTTGGAAGGTCCTTGAAGCAGAATTTCAGAATGTAGCCAGACAGCATCTAAATTATGAATTGATGTTGGCAATAGTATAGGTAGGCATGAAATTATTTCTCGTATGTAAATTATGATGAAGTTTATGGTTCTGATCTTTTGCGAGAAGATGCATTACCAGTTTTTTTTTTCAAATCTGTAGTGCCTCTGAAGCTAAATTATGCACCGTTTGTAGGTCGGCTGCGTACGTGCATGGTGATGCGCTCGGGCATGAAATGAGTGTGAATTGTGAAATGCAGCCTTGAAATGTCATCGCTAGCCGCTCCTACTGGGGATCTCATCGTAGTGGGCCGGAAGCCCTTCTTGACACCGACATTTCAAGGTCACATTGCTGATATACAGTATTATAGTGTACACTAATTGAGTATGCATAAAATTGATGATATTTCAGAGCTCTAGAATTAAAACTTGGCACAAAAAGTGCAGATATATGGCATTCTGTTCTGCAAATTACAATCAGGTGCCAGGACGTCTCAAGGCTGCACGGAGAAATATAAAGGGTACAACTAAGCTAGAACTATAGAAGCACTCTGAATTGAAATACTCACTCTTGCTTGCAGTACGTACAAACTACAAAGTCGAGATTGCGACACTACCCTGCTGTTTGCATGCCGATAGCTACCTGCGTATCTGTCGATCTCACATGGCCACGCATGAGCTGATACATAGCATCGGTGCCGTTTCTCAACCGTGATTGTGATCAGTGACATACATAGTTCAGTGACTAAATTAAACGGCGGCGCCGTTGAAGGTGCCGTTGCTCTTCCCGCCATTGGCGACGACGTGGTGGTTGTCGCCGTCCATGAAGCGCTTCCAGAACCAGTGCTGCTTCCAGACCCTCTCGGTCATCTCCTCGATGGGCACGTTCTTGGTCTCGGGGAGGAAGAAGAGCACGAAGAGCGACATGACGACGACCCAGGCGGAGAAGAAGGCGAAGATGGCGTACTTGAGGTGGCAGAGCATGGAGAGGAAGGCCTGGGCGATGACGAAGGTGAAGAGCAGGTTGACGCAGACGGTGACGCTCTGCCCCGCGGAGCGCGTCTCGAGCGGGAAGGTCTCGCTGGGGATGAGCCAGCCGAGCGGGCCCCACGACCAGGCGAAGGAGGAGACGAAGGTGCAGACCATGACCACCACCATGATGGCCCAGCATGGCCGAGGTTGTCGGAGCGGTCCGTCACCTTGATACCGAGCACGACGGCGACGGCCACCTGCGAGAGGAACATCTGCACGCCAGCCTCCAGCAGCAGCATCCGCCGCCCCACCCTGTCTACCGAGTAGACGGACACCAGCGTGGACAGCACGTTGACGGCGCCGGTGATCACCGCCGAGTAGAGCGACGCGTCGCTCTTGAACCCGAGCGTGTTGAACAGCACGGGCGCGTAGAACATGATGGCGTTGATCCCGGTGAACTGCTGGAATATCTGGAGCAGCACGGCGATCACCAGCTGCGGCCGGTTCCGGCGCTGCAGCAGGTTGCGGAACGGGTGCTTCACCTCCTGCGCCACGCGGCTCGCCTCCACGATCTCGTTGAACTCCGGCTCCACGTTGTCCGTGCCGCGGATCTTCCTCAGCACCGCCTTCCCTTCCTCCAGCCGCCCGCGCTCGATCAGGCTGTTGGGCGTGTCCACCACGAACAGCGCGCCCAGCGTCAGCAGCGCCGCCGGGATGCCGGCCAGCGACAGCGACAGCCGCCACCCCCACGGATGGATCCTGCAAGCAGTTCACCTGTCAGTGCCAGTGAATGTGCACGTAGCTGCGTGATGGTTCCCTTGGCGAGTAGCGTACTTGGCTGTGCCGTAGTTGACGAGGTTGGCGAAGAGGATGCCGATGGTGACGTTGAGCTGGAAGAGGATGTTGAGCCCGCCACGGATCCTCGTCGGCGCGATCTCCGACAGGAACAGGGGAACGGCCTGCAGGTACGAGCATAGCATTCATTTCACCTGTGTTAGCGTTGCAGATTATCAGATGGTCTTGAATGGTGTCACGTTAATTCAGATGGGCTCAATGAGGACCAATAGGCCCAAACTGACCCTCAATTTGCCTTTTGTTTAGCATGCAACATTAATTCTGCCCTTCAATCTCAATCATTCACTCGCAAGGCACCAACTCTGGCACTATAATTTCCCCTGCATATATACATTTTGAGTATAATAATGACCTAAACTTACTTAGGTGTTGAACCTAATACCTAATCACATGGCAATATGGCATAGCCCGTGAATTATGTAGATAGTTTTGTTCTTCAGAGAAGATAGCTCATTATCCTAACCATAATCATTGGGCATAATCAGTAGAGGTGGAATTAACAATCAACCGTAGTTGTACATCGTAGGCCTCCACCAAAGTCTTGTTAGGTGGTGACTAATTAGACTGAATGACTGATCACATGAGCTCTGTCCTACTAGTGCTAGAGCTCTTGCATAGTTAACTTATTGTCTTGGCAGCTTCATAATTGAGTCTAGATGTCCAATATGTTGGCGTGTGTGCGTAATGTGTAAACTACTGTTTCATCTATAAGACACGAACAAAACCAGAAGAATCAAATCAATTTTTTTTAATGTCGAATCCAAGCAAATTTAAACCAGTCATGCACACTAGCGGCCAAGTAGTACTTTCCAGCCCAAAAGTCAGTGAACCATACCAAAGGGTCTGGAGCCATGCGGCCTATGCGTGAACAGCCATAGCAGCATCTGCTTAAAAATCAACTCAGAGCAAGCCAAAGCTGCTGCAGCATGTGTGTAGTCCATGCTGCATCCGTTGAGGGATTGATAGGTGTGGCTGTAACTATAGCTAGCAGTTGCAGTAAAGATCAGTCAACAAAAGTGACAAGCTCTAAGCTAAACGCTACACAGGTCGACTCCTCTGCCGATAACAACTGTGACGGCCACAGAGCAGGCAGCCACACGCTACCTAATGGTGTTAAAACCATGGCGCACAATGCACACCTATCACCTCTTGGTTGGCTGCAATTTCTTCAGACGTCTCGGGAACAAACTTGGACAACCATGAATGCATAATTTAGCTATGTTCAGTAAGGACTAAGGAGCATGACTAATCCTAAAATTTTGAGTGTCACGAGGGCATCGGAATCGTGGAACTTAAAAAAAGGTTTTCGCTTATCATACAGATGCTGCTGCCAATGGAGGATGTCAACGAATACGAACACAAGTCATGCACGATTATGACTATCAGCACCGGCCCAGGTGTCCATATATCCATGTATATATATATGCCCATACTTCTACGCGTTTGACCCTAAAATTACGCAATTACGAAGGGCCCCGTGTTCTAGTACAGTACTAACTACCCCAGTATCCGACGCCATCAGAAATACGTATAAAAATACACTTCTTAATAGCATATGCTAGAGTATAGAAATACTAAGGACGGTGTGGTTCATATAGAGTATTAGCTAGGTAGGCACGCACGTCGTTTTCATGGATGCAGAAAATTATGCCTTGCTTGTGATACAAATTCTCAAACCAGCCACCGCTTTATATGTTTGACTTAAACTCTCTACTAGGACTTTTGGACTCAAGTGAATCATTTCATATCAAACATTAATATATGGAATATAATCAAGTCAGATGCCGCTGCGAGGAAAGTACCGAGAAAAAAGGAACATGGAAATATCCGTGCGAATTATGAGTGATAACTATAGTATACTCCGTAAGACGTAACTGACAATATTATTATTTAACTCTATATAACTTATATGCAATCATATAATGTTGTAATAAGGATATAGAAAAGCTGCTTGCCTGGTTGCCGAAGCCGACGCCGCAGCCGAGCAGGATCCTGCCGACGATGAGCATGGCGAGGTTCTGGGCGGCGCCGTTGAAGATGACGCCGACGATGAAGAACACGCCGGCGATGAGCATGGTGAGGCGGCGACCGAGCCGGCGGGTGGTGTAGGAGGCGAAGAATGTGGCGGTGAGGCCGGCGAGGTAGAGCGACGAGGTGAAGAGCTGCAGGCCCTGGTTGTCATACTTGCAGTAGTTGCTCTCCTTGTCCTCGTGCTTCTTCTTCAGCACCGTCGGAAAGAACTCGCGTAGGAAGTCATCCATCGACGTCACGCCGCCTAACCAAGAAATTTTTTTTCAACAGATATTAGTTTCATAAGTCGTCAAGTTCGTCATCTATCATTGCAAAATGGCATATATATGTATGAAATTAGAACGTTTTTTAAATGTTGTGTTCAAGTATGAGAACGCCCCATGAAACGGTAGGTTGAATTAAAAAGTGGATAATTGAATTAAAAAGTGGATAAATCTTTTTCATTTTAACTGCAATTTATTGGCTTAGATGAAAAGGGAACGTGGCCACACAAAATTAGGAAAGAAAGCTGAGTTACAAGAAACGTGACCCGTAGATAAACAAATGCATTGACTTACCAGCCTGTCAAAGCAGGTGGCTAGCTCACAACACTCAATTTTTTTTAAAAAAAAATTAATGCTTGGGATCCTCAAGAAAATCATACTAGCTGGACTGTAGGGAGCACTACAGTTGTAAGAACAAGATGGAATTCAAACGCCCAAAATGGATTTATATAAATGGAAAAATCTTTTTGATCCTTGTAAATGGTAGGTATTTAATGACAAGGATAAAATCGCATCGATTTCGCTTTAATCTTTGCGCTTTTGTGCTTATCCATTGCAAGATAACACAACCATGCAGATAACACACGTACGTGCAAGAGAAATCTCACTTAATTTCAAGCAGGAGACACGCATATGAATCGAGATAATTAATCAAGAGAAGGACATCTAAGCAGGCCATGGCCAAGTCAGACATCGCCGGCGGCCGGCCGTGCGTCCGGCGTACCTGAGATCCCGATGTCGTAGCCGAACATGAGCCCGCCGGTGGACGCCATGATGCAGGAGATGATCACGATCGGCGTGATCTTCGCCTCGAACTCCGTCCCGGACGACCCCGACACCGAGAACCCTCCCGCCATCTTGGCCGCCTCGTCGTCGTCTCACCTCTCCGGCGATCTCTCTGTGCTCCTCGCAAGGTATAACCCACCAGCTACCAAGAGCAAGCAGGAGAGACGATGGGGATGGACACACTGGGCTCCGAAGCCTCTCCCTATATATAGAGAAGGAACCCGATCACACGGAGACATTTCAAACGCATCAGAGCGGCGGGATGCTGCCACGTGGCATAGATGGGCCCCACCGCCTGTCCCGGGCTGGCTAGCCGGCCGGTCAGCGACGGCTTCGCGGCCCACGGGCCGGGAGGCTGGCCGTGCCGCAAGTCTGATACTGTGCATAAGAAACCCAAGACTTTCAAATCAATTTTTTGCTTATCCAAACTAAAAACTTTTTAAGCTTTTGAGCTCCTTTCGGAAAAGAGAGTGAGCAAGTAGGAGCAGCAGTTCGGAAATTTGGATATATAGTTGGATATATTGAAGTTTGAACGCCGGCCTTTTTGACGCTGGATGTACGGTACTGCGGTCTCGATTCCCTGCGTTGGGGTGGGCCCATATGTCCGTGGCTTGAGGCTGGTTGTTGTCTTGGTGGTACTGTACAGTGATGCTTACTTGATTTTTGGTGTGCCGATCATGTGAATGGAGGACCTTGACTTGAATATTTGTTAAGGAAATTTAAGCACCACGTGCGGATGGACATGGTGTAGTAGTACTTGGGAATTTGTGGTGATGTGGAAAATGCGAGCAAAAGAAAATGACTTATAGTTTGCTAGTTGATTTATATATCGTTTGAAACTGCTTATTGGTTTAGACTTTTTTCTTGTTTTTGACGAGTATATTTTTCGAACTACTGTTTAAAAAAATTATAGATGCGTAAGTTTTCTAAAAAATAAATTTAAAATTTAAAATAGTAAATACTTAACTAATTCTATGCTAATGATCTGTCTAGTTTTACGTGCAGTTAATAAATTAAGTTAGAAGCCCTATCGAACCACTGCCTGACAGCGTTAAAATTACAACAGTGGTGATTAGCCGCCGCTTTTCTTGCCCAAGAGTTGGTACTTTAGTCATGTTTGTATTGTTCTTGGAATAGTTTTATTCGTGATTTTCATCAAGATATGATCGTATAAGATAATACTACTACGTACTGGCGACAGTTGCTAGTAATAATTAATAATTATCCGTTAATCAGCCATGTGATGTGAAGTTCATGAGAAAAAAAACAACAAACCCGTGAAAACAAACATCTGGTCTAACGACCGGTCACACTAAAATTAAAATAACTTACCTCTCTACACAAATTTAATTTTGCTTCGTTCTTCTACATACATATCCAGCATCCAAAAATATTCGCACGCTCTCACTCTGGTTGAGTTCACTAACTAATATTCAAAAGGTAATCTACGCCGACGTGGTGCGGGCAGCACGTCACGTACGGTAAATGATTTGGATTTTGGCACCGTTTTTGCAACTTATAATTTGCACGCACACGACAAAGTCTCCGTGCGTATGGGAATTTTCACGGGGAGTCGGGTGAACTCCTCGTCGCCGGAGTCGTGCCGGCCGCGATATGATGTTTGACGTGTACGGGCTGGAACTACTTTACTAGTACTCCACTCGATCGAGCGTATGTACTGGTGATGTATGCACCGGCAAAATGTTCAAGCCTCACGATGGAACAGGTTAAATTTCCTTGAAATTAATTTCTGTCGCTGACGGACGCGCGCATGCTGAGCTCGATGCTTGGGCGCTGCACAGATTGCCACCGTGAGGTACGTGACGATTTCGCGAGAAAATCCTTCGCGTGGAACAGCACTATTCCCTAGAGTGGAATTAACACTCAAATACTAGCGGTATGCAGTCCAAGTCCGCGCACGTACGTATACGTACGCATCGGTGTAGTTGTCACGTAGATCATGGTAACTCCGCCGTTTTCCCGTGGTGAATTTCCTAATGATCTCTGCGTTTAATATTCGCGTGTGTTACAATTACAAACGACCGGTCGTGATCGGGCCCGAGCGGCAGGCGGCCGGGCGCGTCGGGTCCAAGGTTGGGCTTGACTCCGATAGATCCGTGCGTGGCAAGAGGTGACGCACACGCGCTATGTCCCTTGACACGTCTGTTTCATCCTGCTTAGTTGACTACTAATACTGCTTTGGACTTTGGTAATTCCGGAGTACCAACTACTACTATCTACCGCACAGCTGTACGCGCAGGAACAGACCGTACTCAACTGTTGCTGCACGGCAATGTATTTTTTAGGCGAAGTTGTTTTGTCGCTGCACTGCAATATGTTTTAGGCGAAATTGTTGTTTTGCATGCTACAGAAATTGTTGTTTTGTTGCTGCAATGCCATTGCATATTTGCATGCTTTACTACGTAGAAAATAACGGCGTGAAGGAGCTAGAGGACAAATCGAGTCACTACTACTAGGTTGCATGTACTGGAGCAACACGAAACCGGGGGAGTTGACCCCGGAGACGAGGCAGGCGTAAGCAATGGAACTCTCTGATTGTTTGGTTGCTACGGCGTCTAGTATTGCCAAATAGTCAAAAAGATCTGCGGCCTCTGCAACCGGAAGCAGATGGTTCACACGGCTGCATGTTTAACAGGGCGAGCAGGAAAAGTGGTCATTAGATTCCCAAAATTAGTTGTGGTGATCAACGTTTGCATCCAATGACCCAGCATATATCGATGCGTTAGCCCCTGATCTATACATGCACGTTTTAGCCCGGTTTGTGATGCCCACTGGCCATCCGGATGTCGCAGCCGTTATACATCATCTACCACCTGAACTTCCTTGTCATGACCGGTAGAAAGACCCGGACGGATTCGTCCAGATGCACGATGCATCACACCGCCTGTTGGTATAGTTGCATCCTACTCCTTCAGTATCAAAATAAAGATATTTTTACCATTTAACTCTTATCTTAAAAAGAAGCTATTTCTTCACTTATCCTCATATCTCAATCATTCTATATTAAATTTCTTTATCTACTTTCTCTTCTTAATCAATCATAACATTTCTCTAACTATTTTTACCTATTTTCTTAATACTTATATCTAACTCTAAAAATAATTACATTTTAAGATGTTGAGACCTATGTCATTTGATAGACAGAAAGTACGCCTGTCACTGCCCATTATAGTGAGGCTGAACACAGTGCATCTGATGGAACAAGGATGGTGAATAGAAAATGATGGGCAGCATAAACAGAGCAGCGATTTGCACCACTGGGTTAGTCAGGTAGGAAGTTTTGGATACTTCATAAGCAACACATTTGACACCTCTTTAAATTTGGACAGTGCCCTTTGCTGCTGCTAGAATACCGGTGATCTTGAAGTATCCCAAAAGAAGGTTGTCTTCAGCCTGCTTCCCTTCGCCTTTGTAGACAGCAATGAGAGCTAATTCGGTCTGATTGTCATGTGTTGTTGTAAACAGCATGTCCCTTCTCGCAGGAACTGCAGTGTTCCTTGGAATGATCGCGGCAAAGTTAGGGCCATCAGCATGAATTCCAAGGTTCATTGGTGTTGCTTGAATTGTCAGCAGATCGAGGCTCCCTGAAGGATCAGTATGTTAAGGATATATGTGGCATTTTAGTGTTTTCCCATCCATATATATATATATATATATATATATATATATATATATATATATATATATATATATATATATATATATATATATATATATATATATGGGCCTAAGATAGATCAAGTGTTCAATCCACTTTTCTCTATTTCTCCCAAAATTTAGCATGGCATGGCATCAGAGCATTAAATTCTTTAATCCATTTATTACATTAATTTTCCGTTCTCTCAAAATTTAACCATATTTACCAATTTAACTATTTAGTGATTAGTGATGATTGCAATATAAATCTGAAAAAATTAGAAAAATCAAATTTAATATATGACTATGAAAAAAACTGTCGGGAATGGTACCACCTTTACGGAAACGATGCTCGGTCAGTCGGTAATTTCCTTCACTGTTTTCATCGGCACCAACATCTGCACTCTACCAGCCATGCGCTGGTCTGCTCCGCCGTGTTGAACCCGTGCGCCGAGGCTAGCTCCGTTGCATTGAGTTCATCTTCAGCTTAATATCAGCTTCTTCATGGCCATTGTTCAAGCTTGTGCTCTTTTTTTTAGCCTTTTGTGCTTTATTGCATTTGTTGTATTTGTTTGTTCTCGCTATCGACTGTATGCTAGTATGTTAGTGTACAACTACCTACTAGTCAATTTCCTTTGCTTCCTATTGTATGCTAGTGTGTGCTACTGTTAGTTCTAGTCATTAATTATCCATTTTGAGTCCATCCAAGTCCATTGCATATCATCCATTCTTCGAAGTCATGCGTTGATCACTATCTCATCAGCTCCATGTGGGAGATAGTCTTTATAGTCGCTAACTCCCCATCGGAGTTGGCTTTCATTATCATCAATGTTTCCAAATCAATGAAGAATAAAAGAACAATTTGTGAAGGGCCTTCACCATCATTAAAATCATCTCTGAATGAGTGAGGAGTCGAAGAACAAGTTATGAAGGCTTCATGGTACCAAGGACTGAATAATAGTTTGTGAAGGCTTTGAGGCCCACTCCATTAAGGAGGGGATGATTCTATTTCTTTTTTCAAGATTACGCGCTTCGACAACATCTTGAAGTATGGATTTTGGATTTGTCCTATTGTTTAGTTACACCTTCCAAATGCAATATTATAACATACACTTTACATCTGAGTGAGGGTGTTAAGGATATATGTGGGTATAAGTGTAATAGTGTTTGTTAAGGGCATTTTGGTCTTTTCCCATCTATTATACACAATATATATGCCCGTTGGGGCTAAGATAATAGATCAAGTGTTCAATCCCTTTTTCTATTTCCCCTAAAATCTAGCACAATACTCTTGAAGCAATGCCTCCTTCCAAAGCAGCCCCTTCTTTGGTAGGCTAGCTTGAGTTAGTTGATTCCACTTGCCTTACTTTTTCTCTAGCTTTTGAACCATATTTCCATCTACTACCTACATATTCATCTACAATGTAAAAATAGACATCCTAGCTTCAAAAATAAGAGCAACTAAACACTCATCAAAACAAAAATTAGAATAGTCTAGATATTTTTTGAATTAATTTATATGAAAACTCCTGCCTTTTTATATATTAAATAAATGTTATCTTATAATTATATTTGTGCGCCTCTTAGTGGTCTACCCACTAAAGAAATATCTTGTAACCATGGCTAAACATAAAGACATTTATAGCAGATATAAAAGTAAACTATAATTAACATTTTGTAAATAAACTTGCTATTATGTCTACAGTGTATTCAATGTATTTTTCTTTATCAAGATGATTCTTGCATATTCGCATAAGTAAGTTCTCCAACAACAACAACAGTGTAGGTTTTCACTCACAAAATAACAAATCACTTTTAGTGCTATTACTTTTTAATAAAAACTAACTCAATAATGATCATAATGCACTCTCTTTCTATTAAATGATATCACCAACTCGAACTCCTTTCTCAACAATGGATCCTTTGGACAATTATAGTTCAATTTATCGTGTACCAATCGACAATATATGATAAAAAAAGTAAGCATTGTTTCAAGAAGATAAAAAAACAAAAATTAGACCTGAATCAACATGAAACTTATGGGATATCTTCTCACATGGCTGAAAACTTTATCGCAATATGCAATCAAGGGACGCAACTATACAAAATTATCATTTATCAGATTTCAGAAATTATGCAGTATTATCACATAACCTTTATAAACAATCTATTTTGGTAAATTATCTATCGAGTTTCCTAAAGACATTCACTTATCACTAAGATTATATAATGATAGCAACGAAAAAATAATTTATTGAAATTTCTTCCACATATACAAGCACTCGAGTTTATATAGCAAGGAATAAAACTCATTCCTGCCATATGAGTCCTTCTTGCCCATTGAAGTTGATAACTAGCTTTCCAATGGTATACTAAATATTTAAATTATCAACATTAGAACCATAGGCAACATTAGTAAAAAATAATTTTTCAGACACATAAGATTATTTATAGCCGGTTAATCAAACAACCGATATACATATAGTGATGATGTTTAAATTTAGTTGGGCCCTTAAATTGAAATCTACAATCAAATTTAGAACTTCATCTCTACCCAAGCATAAACTAATACAAAAGAAGAAACAAGCTTGTCTAATCTCGACGGAACGTAGGGATGGATGTAGTCGACGACTAGCAAATTAAGAGCGTCTTTCGATGGCGATAACTCCATAGGGCGTGGATTGTATGGCTTATGATCTGATGTCCCCTTGTCCAAGTAGGACTCGGAGATAACAATTAAGACATAGGCAAGCAAAACCTTGTCGTCCCCGAATCGGACAAGACACCTTCCTTACTTGTGAATTATCTATATTCAGGTATATCTTTCCGTACGTAACAGGTATGCAATATTCCCGGTGGCGTATGTGGAAGTCTATGGGATACTCATATCTATCACACTCACAATCATTCTCACCTGCTATATTGTAGGAATTTTCTTTAGTTATTTCTTTGCTCACGCAAATTCCCATAGCAACGCATGGGGTATCATCTAGTTAAAAAAAACCCATTTAAACCACTGTATAACATAGCATGCCTATTGGCTGAAATTGTTATGTGTAACACCCCGGTTTCCGTGTACCGCTGAAATATTATTTTTAATTAAAAACTGTATGTTTAAAAATTTGGTTCTTTGTGTGTATCTAGGAAATAGTGCCAAATATCTCGATTAAATCAGTTCCTGTAACCCTAAAATCGCTCCCACACCAACCCTCGGAAATGGAATCCCGAAATTAGAACCTCCTTTGGAACCCCTATCCCTCCCTCTTTGAAATTATCCCAAAATCCAAACTTTGTCTTAATCTCAGTCAAAGTCCCTCCTTTAGGTTCCTGGGGACATCGATAATTTAAATGTGAAGTTCGAATTAAAACCCCTTGAGATCCCTCAAACTTTATCCCATTTTCATCCCTTCCGTTGAACCCCAATTCTCTTCTACCAGAAATTCACCCAACATTCAACTCATCTTGAAATTCAAAGGCTTCCTCGGTATCCTCCAACTTTCCCCCCTCATTCTACTATATTTTTAAAACATCTTCAATATTCATCCCAACAGTATCAAAATCCTAACCCTGAAATATCTCCTTTGAAACCCCCATTCTTGTCTGTCCCACCATTCAAATAGCTTCTCAAAAAAATTCATTACAATCACTCGAACCCATATCAAAGTTTCATCCTTTGCAACCATGCCTTCTTGGAAATTCTCTAAAAACTCTAATCCTACCATCTCCCTAAATTTATTCAAATTTTATTCATAATTTAGACCACATGTCACATATACAAATTTCAAGCAAATACCCTCTCCCTGAATTCCTATGATCGCTGCGAATTGAAATATCAAGTTTGAATTCAAACAAACAAGTCCAAATGTCCAAGGTTCCGGACAAAATAATTCCCTAGAAATTGTGAGGTACAACTATACATCTGGGCCGCCCTACCTCTTCTCTTCCTTTTACCCACCGAAGCACCTGGCCTAACCAGCCCAACTCGTTAGCCCGGTCGCGCTGTGCCATCACATCACCACTACCACCTGCCCGACATGACTCAACCCCGCCGGCCGCAGGCCCAGCCAAGCCACCATGGCCCACCCCTTTCTCTCCCCGCTCGGACTACATCGGCCCATAGCCCGCACTGCCCTCGCTCACCTGCTGCCCACCACCACGCACGCCCGTGAGTAGGGGTGAAAATGGTTCGGATATTATCCGCTAACCGTCCAAAATTTCGGATACGGATAGGATCGGTCGAATAATTTTCGGATAATCTCGGATTCGGAAACGGAAACGGATAATTTGTCTCGGATACGGATACGAATACAGTAAAGGCATTATCCAGCGGATTTCGAAATCGGTCGAAAACTATCCGGATAAATTTTTGGATATCCGCATCACACGTTACCTAACCCTAACTTTGCCATTCTCTCTCCAGTCTCCACACAGACACACAGTCTCCAGCTCTGGAGCAAGCTTGACGCGACGACGACGCCCGCCAGCCGCCGCCGCCACCGGACCCTGCTCCAGCCGCGCCCCGCCGCCGCTGGACCCCGTGCCCCCGCGCCCGCCGGTGCCATCCCTCACGCCCGCGGCCGCCTCCCCCGTCGGGCCCTGCGCCCCCATCGGCCTCCGCCACCGCCAGGCCTTGCACCCTCCGTGGCCACCGGCGCCGGCCCTGCGCCCGCTGCCGCCGCCGGCCACCGAGCCACCGCAGCCGCCTTCCCCATCGGGCCCCGCGCCCCTATCAGCCTCGCGTCCCCCACGGCCACCGGTGCTGCCCTGCGCCGCGCCGCTGCTGCCGCGAAGTGCCGCACCTGCTTCACTCACTCCACTATTCGTGATTTCCTCTGACGGCGATGCGCGTTGGCGGGGATAAAGATGAGGAATATATTCAACAGAAGAGAGAGCAACAGCTTCTGTGAAATTGTGATGTCGTTGTGTGTGAGGAAGAAGAGAAGAAGAAAGAGAGAGAGAGAGAGGCGAGGTCAGGGATGCAGGCTGAGGCTGTGGTTTGGCTGAAGCTCAGGTTTTGTCTCGCTGCGATGAAGCAAACAGCGACTGGTACGTTGGTACCCTTCGTCCTCTTCACTCCCTGATGTTTTGAGTTTCAGCTACGAGTTCGTCTGTTCTTCTTGTTGCTGTTAGCACTTGTTTGCTATGTAGTTGTGACCTTTCTGTTCGTGGGAGTTGTGATTTGTCAGTGTGTTCTTCACTTGCTCTTCAGTGTGATGAACTAAGTTTATCTGATGTGGTCTGGATGAACTATTTTGTGATAAATTATTTGATTGAGTATTTAAACTATTTGGATGGTCTATGTGGATGGTCCATGTCATGTGGATGAACTATTTTGTGATGGGAAATTTGATCATGTGATTAAACTATTTTTGTTGATATAAACGCTTAAAATTACTATATCTAAAATTTATGATTAAATTGAAGATGGTGATATGATTGTATACTTGCATAGAAATTAGTAATGTGTTGTTGATATGGATGCTTGAAATTTGTTGTATATGTTGTTTAGCTAAAAATTTGGAAATATTGATATATTATTTTTTAAAAAAATAATAAGTTGGCTCTCTTTGTTGGTTTGTAAAGTTTAGTTTGAGGGGTTTTTATATTCAAATAAATATCCGTTACCATATTTGTTCGATCATATTCGTCCGTATCTATATCTGGTAATATTCGATTCTGTTTTTGTATCCGATGTTTCAGATTCCAAATCCGATTCCGAAAAAATATAAAAACAAATATGGTATAGGTAGTTTCCGACCGTTTCCGATCCGTTTTCACCCCTACCCGTGAGCTAGCCACCCCACTAGGCCCCACCGTCAATAGGCCACTACGAAGCACGCATCCATCCGCTAGGCTTCAGACAGCCATCACCTTCCCCCGCCCTAGCCTAGCATGCCCACCATGTGTTCGATGAAATGCCGAGCCGAGCATCAGCCGTCGCATCACTCCCTTCCACCTCGCCGACACGACCACTCACTGCTCCGCCCATACCCTGGCACTGGAGACGCCACCACTGTCCCTGCAAGCCTCACCGGGTCTTGTCCAAGCTCTCATGCGCAGAGCTAGCTACTGTCCCGTCTCCATCACTCCCAACGAGACCTAGCCTGCATTGCCTCATCGCCCTCACCTGCTGCACCAACTACCGCCGCGAATCCCACCGATGTTGTTGCCCTGCCGCACCGCGTCACATCGCGCCACACGGCTTTGCCGCGCCCATGCCTTGCGCCAACTTTTCCTGCCACTTGCCGTATGCTGAGACGTCCAAGCAACCGCTGGATCAAAGCCTGCCACAGCCGTCCTCGGACCAACAGTCTGTCAACCCTCCACGGCTCCTCTTGGCCCGCCGATCCATCACCGTTCTCACCTCCCTGCAACTGAGGCTATAAAAGCCACAACCCGTCAATTCCCTCTGCCGCTCTGCCTCCCGACGAGCCTGATCGTCGCTAGCACCATTTCACCCACTGGCCACCGCCCCCCCCCCCCCCCCCGCCAAGCACGGTGCCCTCCCCACCAACCCAGCTTCATCATCGCCGCCGAAGCTCCATCGCGCCCTTTTCCCCTTCCGCTCGCCAGCCGCCCGGGCCAAATCACCCGCACGGCGCCAGAGGCAGGAAGCCCGAGCTCTCGCTTCACCACACTGAGGAGAGGACTGCAACTGCCCTATGTCTCCCACCCCTATCCCGACGAGTTCCGCCCCTCCTGCCGTCTCCGCCCGGCCGGGAGACCACCAGGACTCCACCCGGCCCGGAGACCAACAGGACTCCGCCCCTATCCATACTGAGGCCGCCGCTCGAGCCCTCCCGCGTCGCCTCCAGGATAGCGCCCCTGTTCCTCTGTGTAACGCCCCGGTTTTCGGGCCGTTAAAAACTATTTTTGTAAAAACCCTAATTTCAAAAATTTTAGCTTTTTGTGTGTGCTTAAGAACTAAGTGCCGTAGATCTCAGATCAAAGCCCTCCTTGAAAACCCTAAAACCCTAGTCCCAAACTCTCTCCTAAAATCCGAGACTTGAATTTTGCAATTCGATGGTCTCTCTCAAAGTTTCCCTGGAAAAATTCAACACCGAAATACCTTCCAAAAATTTCTCTGCCCTCAGGTTCGAATTTTGCAATTCAAAGCCCTCCAATAAAAACCTTTCGAAAGTTGCCTTTGAAGCCTTTCATTGAAAATCTCCAAATTCCCTTGAAAACCAAATCCCCAAAATGTAAACCAAAATTCAGATCCGAGATCCCCTTTTTAATTTCCTTCAAGACCCTTCCTAAATTCCCAATCGAAAATTTCTATCAAAGGTCGAATCCTCTCCAAAACCCTCCCTAAAGCCTCCTCAAAAATTAACTCATATTAGAAGTGTATATATATGTGTGTGTATGAATATGCATATATATATGTATATAAATCCACCTCCCAATCAAAAGCCCTTCTCGAAACTCCTTGAAAATCAAATCCCTCTTGAATCCTCTCTTTATCTTTCCCCAAATGACATCCAAATATCCATATATATATATATATATATATATATATATATATATATATATATATATATATATATATATATATATATATATGTTCAAATCCAACCCACAGAAGCCCCTCTCAAAAATTTCCTAAAAGTCCCGGAGTCCAAATCTCAAATCCGACTTTAAATCTCTAAATTACCCCTTCCAAAAACTCTCCCTAGATCCCTCTCTCATATATACATATATATATAATATATGTGTATATGTATATATGAGTCCCTCTTGAAATCCCCTTAATTAATTCCTGAGAATATTATAGAGATCAACCAACAAATTTCCAAAATTAATACCCTTTCAATTCTCCAAAAATTCCTATCCATCTCTTCCATATAAATAAATATATATATATATATATATATATATATATATATATATATATATATATATATATATATATATCTAAATCCAGACAAATACCTCAAAACGTCCTCCCCATCAAACCTCCAGAACTTTGTGATCCAAATATAAAATTTTGGATCAAAATCCCTATTGGAAATCCTCCAAAATCAATTCAAATAAATTCCCTGGAAAAAAGACAAGCTTCACTGTGCCTTTGGACCGTCCCATTTTCCTTTCTCTTCCCTCGGCCCAGCTCGGCCTCTGCCTATCCCCGCGCATGCATGGCCCGAAACCGCTCGGCCCACGGCCTGTTTCCCTGCCCCGCACGCACTGACGACCGAGCCCCACCGGGGAGACGCGTGGCAAGCATCTACGCCCTCCGCACCTGGCCGATCGCGCGCGTGACGCTCACCACCTCAGCCGCTCCCGGGCCCCACTCGTCAGCACGTCTCCTAGCCTACGTTTTTCCAACCATGGGCCCCACTTTTCAGATTTGTCTCCCTCCTCGTCTTCTTCTTCCTCTGTCTCTCTCTGCTCTCTCTCTCCTTCTCTCGATTCTTCTCGGCCCCTCCCCGACACAAGCCATCCGCGCCTATACCGCTCTGCCTCCGCTATCCCGAGCACGCGCCGCACTCCTCATCAACGCCACGGGACCCGAGCTTGGCACAAAACGCGCTTCGCCACTCACCATGGTCGGCCCGGTCAAAAGCCGGCGAGCTTGGGATTTGCGTCGCCCGCAAGCACCAAAGCCGAGGGCACGCGCTAAAAATCCATGACTCGTCCCGTCACCATACCCCTCTGTCCCTCTCCCCTCTCTCTCGCGGCAGCACGAGGCATGGTGACGCTAGCCACAGGAGCCCGGCATCGTCGCGTCCCATCAAGCCAACCGCGCCATGCCCATCTTTTTCCACCGCCTCTGTCCGTCGTCGCCTAGCGCCGCGCCGCGTCTATAAATCCCAGCCGCGCCGCGCCATTGCCCCCCCAAGCTCAAGCTCGCTCTTTCTCTCTCCACCACCATTAACGCCGCTCGGTCTCACCCTGATTCACCTTGCCCGAGCTCCATTGACCCAATTAAGCCCCACTGCCGAGCTCCCCAGTACCTCGCGGCTCCGCCCGTGTCCTCAATTTCCACCGAGCGTCGCCGTGGGGAAAAGCCCCAAATTGGCCGCCACCGCCCTGCCATTGTCGCCAACCTCGATTCCTCACCGTTGTGCAAGGTAGGGGCCAATACCTCCCTCTATTCCCTACATCTCTTCAAGCCGCACTCAACCAACACTTCCCCGACCCCCTCCGCCGCTCCCTGGTTGCTGGCGACGACTGCACCGCGCCGCCGCCCTCTAATCGCCGTCGCCCGCCGCCGTCGGCCACTATCCAAGAAATCCGAGCCGTCACCTCCCTCGCCGTGCTTCCCTCATCCCGTTCCCGTGTCCCCTTTCCGCCGGCGAGCCCTCGGCCGCCGTCGGCCGTCGATGCCTCCGACCGTCTCCTGTAGCCCATCCGGCACTCCTCTCTCTCTCTTGGCCTCTGACTTATGGGCCCCGCTCCATAACCACTCCAGTACGCTGACATGCAGGCCCGGCATGAGTTAAAAACATAATCAATCCCCATTAAAAATTGTTCCACTTACAAGTGGGCCCTGTCCCAATAATGCACAGTGAACACTCAATAACTCCCCCTTTCTCTCCCTGCATGTGGGCCTCCCTATCATTCAATCTCTCTCATCTCTCTTCTATCTATGACAAGTGGACGCCACCTCAAGCCCTTCCCTATCCCAATGCCATGTGGGCCCTCCCTGTCCTCCATCTACCTCTCTCTTCCATGTGGGCCCTTCCATTCCTCTATCCTCTCTAGGTCAATGACATGTGGGCCCATACACAGTGAACTACTCTATCATTCCTCCTCTTTCCTATGCCATGTGGGCCCCCTTTTTCCTCCTCTCTATGTGACTGACAAATGGGCCACCCCTTAATTTCTCTCTCCTTTGCCTCTACCCAAGGGCCCCACCTGTTAGTCACTATTCCCCAAAATAATTCCTTTTTCCAAAAATCCAAATAAATCATTTTTTTTCTAAAAAATCCCTAGAACTTCGAAAAATCATATCATCCAAACCGTAACTCCGATTGAGCCCGTTCAAGTCTCTAAATTTTTCTAAAAATGAGATCTACCTCATGGTACTATTATTTATTAATAATAGTATATTATTTTTAGGGTTTTGTGTGTTTTTCTCTTGTTTCACGCGTAGTCAACGCTTCAGAAATTTGTCGGACGTCGGATTCTCGTGAAGTTGAAGACGAAGTCTGAGGCAAGTCACTCCTTGACCATATTGCTCCTAAATTTAAAATGTTTTGTTTGCAAAATTGCATTGCTAGTGTGCACGATAAATTGATCGGCCTCGGTTTGCATGTCGAACCGACGGACCTCCCTGGTAGTTGCATAAATCCGATAAGATGTTGAACCCTATCCCTTGTCGCTCCACCACGTGGTACCTCGGTGATCATGCTCTCTGAACACGGATTCTGATGGTTCCACCCACTTCACTATTGTTTGCCGATTAGGAAAATTTGGGTTTCCAAATATTTAAAAACCCAGCATGCGATGTCGGTGAAATTTGTGAAACAAAATTTGTTTGCGAAAATCCATGGTGCAAAGTGATTGCCTGTGTGGTGGCACTTCGTATTCGTATATAAGGACCGATTCCTTGGGGAATTTCATCCGAACATCTCACAAGTGCGACCACACAGGTGGAATAGGACACCCTTGGCTGAGTAACTAGTGTTCCTAGAATGGTTTTCGGTTGCTAATAAATGTGAGACTGGCTGGGTACCAAGAGGGCGATATACCCCCGTCCCTAAGTACAAGAAATGAGTTCATGGTACTTGGTTGAGAGTGAGCACCCATTCATAGGGCAACGTGCTATCCTGGGAAGGCTTTGGAAAGGCTTTGTCGCGAACCTCCCTACTTGGCCAGTGTGGGAGTAAGCTCGCGTCGTGTGGGTAAAGCGCACACCCTTTGCAAAGGTCTCTCTCTATGAACTGTTCGAACAGCCGTGCCCACTGTTACGGGCAATGTGAGGTGATTCCTCTAGCGTAGATTTGTTTGCCAATGCTTTGCGAAAGTGATTTGTGGTATGGGAACCGTTACCAGAATCGGCCTTAGTGGCTGATGGATGACCTGTGTGGTCTGAAACGGGGCTGTGTGACCCGGGATGTCATATGGCATCATAGATTAGGTTTTCCGAGTGGAAGCAGTTTGAGTTGAGTTTAAGGATGGCTGGAGGAGCCATCGAGATAAATTATGAGATGAGATGATGTCCTGGATAGGACAAAAGTGAAAGAAAAATAATAGAGGAAAGATGAGATTACATCCTGAGTGGGCGAAAGTGAAAATAAAGTAATAGAAGTTGATACAGTGGAAAGCTGCTTGAGGACAGATCCACTGAACCGTTATCGTGATCCGACAGGCGGTATAAGAATATCTAAGATCAATTAAAATCTGTTTCGTCCGCTCGAATTGTTGAAAAGCAATTTGCGGATAGGATCGAGGCGAGAGCCTCCTTCCAATCACATTGAGATAACCCACACTTAGGTTTTCGAAAATATTTTCAAATGAAAAGATTTGCGAAATAAACCTCAGCCTATCTTTGATAGCCTGCATACTCACATTTTCCATGACTTGCTGAGTACGTAAGTACTCAATCCATTTCTTTTCTCCCCTCATTCAGGAAGAGTGAAGTTGAAGTGAAGGTTAGGGTTTCTTTCCTAGTCCCAAGCCGTTACTTGTGGATTGGGTTCTCGCTGCGCTGTTATTCCGCTGCTGCTATTCTGTTTGCTAGTTGCTGCTCAGGGCTTGCCCGAAGCCACAACTTATAAGGTATAGTGTATATATATTTATTTATTTAGCTAATTGTTGTGGTACATCTCTGTTGACCGCGGGTACCAGCAAGGTTTCCTGGGACTGGTACCAGCATCGCGGTTCCGTGGGAGATGGTTCACGCCAATCTCCTACGGCACTTCCTCTCTGGTATCACTGTAGGTGGTGCCGGGACGGGGGTGTTACACTCTGCCTAACGCCAACACCCCGGAGCCGCCACCGTCCTCATCGGCCTCAGCGCACCACAAGGGCGCCGCCCGCTCCCAAGCCATCGGCCCCTGTCCGTGTCCCCTCTCTGCCGCCGTCATCGACCCTCAGCCTACCCCTCCCCTAGCCTAGCCGCTTGTCGCCGCCCAAGATTGGCAACACAATGCCGCCTAAGATTGGCAACACGACGCCGCCTCGTCGCGCTCCCTACGTGCGGCCTCCTTCATAGGGTGGGGAGGAGAGAGGAGAACGAAGGAGCAGAGGAGAGGAGAACGAAGAGGAACGAAGAAAAAAAGAGAGAGAGAGGAGAAAAAGAAAGAGACCACCAAGTGGGCCCCACACCTCTAATCACCACTATACAGTAAGGCTCCTCTTAATCTTTCATTGACATGTGGGCCATGCCTTCTGAAAATCTAATTAATCCCCTTAATCAATCATGTCTCTCTTAACAGTAGGCCCATTTTTTACCCCACCTGTCAGTCAGAAAAGGATATTCCCATGGAATATTCCTTTTTTCATTTTAATAAATCCGCATTCCATTTCCAGAAATTCGATTACAGCTTCAAAAATTCATATCCCTCCAACCGTAACTCCGATCGACTCCGTTCACATTCCAAAATTTTTCTAAAATTGAGATCTATCTAATGGCACTATTAGTTTATAATAAATATTATATATTTGTAGGTTTTTGTGTGGTTTTTCTTTGTTGATCGCGTAGCGGACGTTCCAAAAATTCGCCCGACACGTGGATTTTGAAGACTCGACGACCGAGACCAAGGCAAGCCACTCTTCGATCATATTGCTCCTAATTTTATGAAATATGTTGATTAAAAAATTGCATGACTAGTATACACTTTAATCTGATTTGGCCTCAGTTTGCGTGTAACCAACGAACCTACCTATTAGTTGCATTATTTTCCATAGGATATTGGAAAATCGTAATCTCCTTGTCGCTCCACTAAAATGGTATCTTGGTATCCATGCTCTTTGAGCATGGTATCAGTCAAACCCCCACTTACGCTGATAATTGACGACTTTGGGAAAAATGGGCTGAGAACTCTTTTAGAAAACCCGACACTTGGTGTCGGTGGGTTTTAAAGAAAAAGGATGGTTTGCGAAAGCTCTCGATGTGGTATGCTTGCCTGTGTGGCTTGGTTCCGTATTCGCATATAAGGACTAATTCATTAGAGAATTCCATCCAAGCATCTTACGGTGAAACCACACAGGTATTGTGGGATACCCCTGAAAAAGTAAATTGTTGATTCATGTTTATCTTATATGCCAGTAGCTGTGGGATGCCAAGATGTAGGAGATGGAGACGTATGCATATGGACTTATGCGCTTACATGGCATTTATATTCTATTGACGGTAGAAGTAGGAAACATTACCGGTATCCCTGAGTAAATGAAGCATGGACATGTCAGATGCTTGGTCGTGAGACTCGACCCAACTATGTGGCATGGGATATTCATGGGTTAGCTTTCGAAAGGCCTTGTCACGAACTTCTGGTACTGGTCAGTACTTGGTGTAAGTTTCGTGTCGTGTGGGTAAAGCGTGCAACCTTTGCAAAGTTTAGCTAAACTGTTCGAACAGTCGTGCCCATGGTCAAAGACGAATGTGAGGTGATTCTCTTAGCGTAGTTTTGTTTTGCCTATGCTTTGTGAAACTGGTTTGTAGGAATGGAAACCGTTGCCAGAGTTGGTCTGTGTGACTGACGGATGAACTAAGTGGTTTTTGAAATGGGCATGTGTGACCCGGGATGCTGGATGGCATCATAGAGTAGGCTTCCTAAAGGGAAGCGACTGACTATAGGACATGGATGGCTCGAGAAGGCCAAGGAATAAGATTCACGCATAGTTGAGATGACTGATGGATGTATTTGAGAAAGTAGAGATAAACTAATAGAGAAAAAGAGGAGAAATTAACTAAGACTAAAACTTTTCTTTCCACTTGAGTTGTTGCAAAGCAACTCGCGGTCAGATCGGGACGGTGATTCTCCTTCCAAATATATTTATCAAAACTCCACACTTAGAGTTTGGAAAAGGTTTTAAAAAGGAAAGACTTGCAAAATAAACCCAGCCTCCCTTTGAAGCTTGCATATTCACATTTTCCTGTGGCTTGCTGAGTACGAAAGTACTCACCTTTCTATTGTTGTTTTTCTCCCCATTTCTTAGTACAGGTTAAAGATGGTGAAAGTTAGGGTTTTGTTCCTAGACCCAAGCCATTGCCTATGAATTAGTGTTCTAGCTACGCTAAGTTCCGCTGCTGCTGTTTCTCTGATGAGGTTTGCTTCCCAGGGATTACCCAAGGTTGCAACATAAAGGTATTAATTTATTATCAGTGTTGCAATGATTCATCATGTTATCGCGGGTACCAGCATCATATTTCCTGGGACTGGTACCGGCATCGCGGTTCCGCAGGAGACGGTTCGCCGTTTCTCCCGCGACGCGCCCTCCTTGGCACCGTCCATATGGTGGTGCCAAGATGCGGTGTGACATTATGTCCGTCCAGGGCCACTTAGTGCTAGGCAAGACTTAGCAAACCTGAATCTTGGGACAGCCATTAAGCCTAAAATCGATCAAACTTAGTGGAGAAGTACGTGCCTATTTCACAACTGACCTCAACCAGCGAGCCATGGCCACCGTCCACAGCGGCGGTAGACTAGCCTAGATATCTCTAATTATTCCACTGTAACGTTATTGAGGAGTATTGATATCCGTAAATCAGTAAATTGGTATTTACACTTGATCGTTGTAGAGGTTTCAACATTTTAGCATAACCATGACTGGTTTCTAGAGTTGATAAGTCAATTGATCCCAAGAAGTAATTGTCAATAGTCGGGCACAACAAAAAAGTACTCACGAGTGAGGAAAAACCTTCATTATTGGTGCCAACTCCAATTAATGCATGCATGTATGCTCTTTAGAGAGATAATTTCTTGCATGTACCGCGTTTGATTTTGATGATACAGATGTGGTAGAATGAGATCACCTGTAACCATGAGTCCGAATAGTTATTCTAGTTATTATAATAAATATTACAAATATACATTAACTTTAATTAATTAAAATAGCTAATTTAAAATTTACTAAATAGTACATATGTTCATAAATATATTGTATACGCTGCATACTCGTTTGTTCTTAACCATTGTTACTAGGATGAATACTTTGATCAAATTAGACGTGCAGATACTAAAATAGTGCTCCCTTTACTATTTTCAACCTAAACAATAAGAAGATCAGATGATTGTGCCATCAGTTCACCACCTGTAGGTACAATAATAATTGATTAGCAAAAACAAAGCATATAAAAACACCAAATAGTTACATACCAATATAGGGCAAAAGGTTTTAACTTTTTAAAATACTATTTTAGTCACGGACTCACGAACATAGAGCAAAATTTATTTTCCATACACGAATGAGGCACATATGGATCAAGTATTAAAAGCTTTAGTTGGCAATATACACGTTGACATTCACATATGTGCTGAGTATATACATCACAAAAGTTTTAGTGCAAATAAAGTTCATGTGTGTTGTAATCAGGCAAGAACACGACAAAACAATAACAAAAAATGGTGAGATATCAACTATTCCATAGTCGCTGACGTCCACCAATCAGTCTATTGTGCTCAAATAAATGTCATCTCAAGCAAAAGAGATAGGTTTCATTGATTATTGCCTATTGTTTTTTTGTTTGAGGTACCTAGCTATTCCACTAATTAGATGGAACACCATTGGTTACCGAAAGTAGGGTGTTATGCCCCTCTGCTGGCCTAGCACCAAAGCTGCCTAGTGCTTAGCTCATGAGACAAATTGTTGCAACATTTAGTACAATTCTCTATCATATCATCTCTCCCTATCCAATTTTCTATCAAATCTAGTTCTCTACCAACATTCAATTATAGAAGCCTACTTTCTCATGGCACTTCAATTTAAGTCTTCGTGGATAGACTCAATTGAAGAGCCACATAACGTTTCCAAGATTTTACAGCCGAGATGATGGTGAGGACATAAAAATAACGCAAGGGAGAGATGGCCATAGAGGAGGCCTTTGAGGAGGAGGCATGCCATGCGCCAGGTGAAGGTAGCTGCCGCAATCTCCTACTAGCCTGTGCTCCTAGCAGCTTTCTTCTCATCCTTGTGGTTATTGTTGGCTACCCTAGCCTTCCTCCTCCTCTCGCTCTTGAACTGCTCTGGAGAAGATTTCCTCTTGCCTCGTTGCGATGAAGGCACAGCTTTTGGGCTGCCCTAGACCAGTCAGTTGGGGGTGTGTGTATGCAGGGGTGCACTACCACTGCCACTTGCCCTCGACCAGGATCTTGACAACTCTCCCACCTCATTTTGCGTGGTGGTTGGCGCCATATATGTGCTTCTTCGATTGGCTCGATCGACCACACTATAGCCAGAGCAAGGGATCATGCCCGTTGTTCTGCCTCGTCGTGATCATTTGGGGACACCTGATTCACGAATGATCGCGTGAGTTTTGGGCACCCAAATAGGGAACTACCTCATTTTTAGTGTAAAACTTGCTCTAGGATAATCTAGATTTTTGTCATTTATTGTAGTACATTTTAGTTTCTAGCTTTGTCATAGGACACTCTAATTTTGTGGTTGTTTGCCAAAAAGAAGATTTGACCATTATTTTAATATATACTCTTCCATTGGAGAGATAAAACTTTGCAAAAGACAATTTTACCCTTGGGCCACCTTGCAAAATATTAGTTTGAACAAGTCTTGGCTTAATTTAAACATATTTTGTAAAATTCAAAACTTGTCCCAAATTACTGAAATAAAAAACATTTTGTGAGGCAACATACTAGAATTGCAAAAGGTAATAATAATATTCAAAAAAATAAATTTAAACAAATATTGACTAAATTTAAACTACTTTTTTCTTAAATGTTTATGATTTTCGCAATGTGGGACTAATTTAATACTCATCACATCTTAAATATTTTTGTAGAAAATAGGTCTAATGCAAGATCTAGTTTCATCATCTTTACCCATTTAATATGATGACACATTATTTTTTATCCTAGGTGGCATGCTATTTAATGTTATGGACACTATTCTAATTGGATCACTAGGATTGCCCACACATTTTCCCTAGATGAAGGTTGTTATAGAAATTATGTTCTATGTATTTTGACTCTTCTCTTCGTTCTTTGCCGATGTGTATCTTCTTTGCCGCAAATCTTTTGTTTTCACCTTATTGTTCCGTTGGTTGCTACAACATCTAATGGTCAAAAAGATATGCGGTGTATGTAACTGGGAAAGAAATAGTTACGGAAATTCTCGACCAACCGTGTATCGTTTCCATGAAAGTGGTATCGTTTTCGGCCGTTTCTGTTTGTAGCCATATATCAAATTTGATTTTTCTAATTTCTATCAGGTTCATATTGAACTCGCCACTGAATAGTTAAATTGATGAATATGGAAAATTCCCGATCGACCGAGAACCATTTCTATAGAGATGACATTTTTCTCGATGTTTCCTACCATTTTCATCCCTATCTGTTTATGAACAGGGTGAACAAGAGAATAGTGAGCATTAGATTCTCAAAGTTGGCCCATATACGTGCACGTCTTAGCCCGTTCTGTGCAGCCCATTGGACATCTAGATGTCTCTGCCGACCAGGGTTCACCTTACTGCAGTAACCGCGCTTACCACGAGGGTTCAGTAAGGGTAACCACTGGTAGGGTTTGATGAATTTTGCTTTAATTCAAATTTGAAAAAGGTGGAAAAAATTCAAAAAAATTCCTACAAGCAGTACCTAATTTCTATTGCTATCTGGTGAACAAAGTTTGTAAAAACGATAAAGTTTACTTTATATTTTGGAGCTCCATCGAAATTAAAAAAAATAAGAGATGGGTTGGGATATAATTTCTATTTTGCTTAAGTGTAAAAAAAATTAAGGGTTATACAAAAAAAATATACAATATTACATTATTTTTTAGAGATACCCACAGTTTTACCGAATTTTCCATAATTTTCTAGAATTTTTACTATGTTTTACAATTTTTCTTTTCAGCTTAACCATATTGTGGTTGCCGTGGCTTATTATGCGGTAACCGCAAGCTAACTCCAACCTTATCGTAAGATTTAAAAATTTTGAATTCAAATTTTTGGAGATGAAATTCACGCGGCTTTTGGCAATTACCACCTTAACCGCCTTACTGTGGGGACGGTAACCTCACAAACAATAAGGGAACCCTGGTGCCGACCTGCCATTAAACATCACCTCTCACTTGAACTTCCTTCTCACTGGTAGAAAGAGCCAGACGGATTGGTGCACGTGCATGTACATCACACCGCCTGTCGGTATATTTGTTGCATATGAAAGATCTATGCCCTAGAGATGCCTTGTGAGGGGAGATTGGAAGATCTATGATTCTAATAGTGTCGCGATAGTTTTGGTCGATAGTTTTGGTGATTAATGACAATCGATTGTTGGAACTAACTATTTTCATGAGTTGATATGATTAGGTTGAGTTCTGGCATCAAGTTAAAAGATTAGTGAATGTGTTGATGAAAAAGAGAAGCAATGGAAATTTATGATCAACATAAAGATAGTGAAAGAAATGATCAAGTGAAGAGATTGAAGATGCGGTGGTGAAGGGCAAGCAAGTGGCATGGCGCCGATGGACCAAATCCGGTGGTGAAGGACGAGTGAAGGCTTTGTCGTGATGTACCGTACGAGACCATTAGAAGCTATGGATTATCCATATCAACCATTTGAAAAGTTCAAGATGATGTGTCAAAGAACAAGGAGATGTGATGTGTTGATGATCAAGATGGACATTGATCAAGGCAAAGGTATAATTGATTTGAGACTAATGCGCTTCATAAGTTGTAGCTGAATAGTCCCGATGGTGAAATGACTTTGACGTTGGCAACCCTCAAAGTGAAGAAAGAAAGTAGCATGAAGGCATTCCTATTGATATAGCTTTTCTATTTGCATTTGAGTATAGTAATGACGTACTATTAAGAAGGATGCAACGGTGACGTGTTTGTTTATACCTCGATGCTCAAAGTGACCTATCCTAGTGCTACCTTGAGAGAAACCCAAGCCTTAACCTAACCTTTGAGTGGTTTTAGTCCTTGTTTTTAGTTGGGTTGGGTAGCCATTTGAATAAGCTTTCCATAGAGTCCAAGTTTGTCAAAAAGGACTCCGGGGCAAGGAGTTACGATCGTTTTTATGGAGTGATGTCAGGCTGTCAAAGATAGCTAGAAGTTCCGATCACAAAGACCGGAACTTCTGATCCCGGTTTTCAGTTTGGCTAAAGGGGACTGGAACTTCCGATCCAAGTTTTTAGGTTGACCAAGGAGGCTGACCAGAAAACCAGAACCTCCAATCGTTCCAACCAGAACCTCCGATCCGTGAATCTGTGTCTAACGGCTAGTTTTTAGGGGCTCAGGTATTTAAACCCCTCCACCCCCTCCATCCTTGGCTGCTGAGTTTGGGCAATAGTTAACATGTGCAAAGCCAAATAGCCCCTCCCAAATCTCCTACCTTGGTGGTAAATCTTTGTGAGAGAGATTTGAAAAGTGATTAGGGTTGGATTGAGAGATTAAGAGGTTGAGAGTTAGTGAGCTTCACTCCATCCTTTGAGCACTTGAGTTCATAGCAAGCAAATCTTCGATTGTGTTTGTTACTCTTGGAGATCAAGGTCTCCTAGACGGCTAGGAGTCGCCAATGAGCCTCCAAGATTGTGGTGAGCCGCCAGAAGTTTGTGAAGGTTTTCCCTCACCTCCGCAAGGAAAGAGATAATTGAGTGAAACCCCAGCTAGTTTCTAGGAGGTTGCTTGGTAGAGCAAGCCTCACTGGAGGTAGGTGGATGTTGTCCAAGCTTGGGACTTTGGTGGTCGCTTGGAAACGTACTAAGCCTTGGTGGTTGCTTGGAGACTAAAGCTTCTTCCTGGTTATTAGCTTGGTGAGGCTTGGGATCAATTGAGATCCAGCTCCTTGGAGTCCCTCAACAGAGAGTAGGATCGCTGGATCCGAACTTCGGATAAAAATCCTTGTCTCCTCTCTACTTGCTCTCTTCAGTGTTTCTTGCTCTCTTTCTTGTAGTGCTGGTGATTTGTATCTATGGTGTGCTCCCAACATATTGTTTATCTGCTTATGGTTCCTTTGCTTGAGAATTGTACTTGTTGTGAGCTACTCTTAAAGAGTAGTACACAGTCGATCGGAAGTTTCGACCGGTCCTCTCGGTTTGGCCGAGAGACTTGGTCAGAAGTTCTGGCCTGTTGAATTTGACCGCTGCATTGTAAGAATTTTCAGAAACACCTATTCACCTCCCCCCCCCCCCCCCCCTCCCTCTAGGCGACATCTACGGGCTTTCGGCATATATGTTGTGATTTGTGACAGACACGTACTTACATCACTCGCCAATAGTCTACTCCCAGCAAAGCCCAGCTTGAGACTCAAAGCGCTACTACGCATCCATGCTCTCATCTTTTCTCTATGTTCTCTAACAAATTCTTTAATTAACAAATCTTTAAACATTTTTTATTCTAAATTACATCCGATCTACAAATTGATTACACCGTTATATTCATTGTAATTAAATCTTTACAACAATATATAACATAATTATATTTCTAACAAATAATATATGATTATATTTATAATTGAAACATTTTATATCATACATGAAACATCGAGGTGCAAATGTTAAAACATCTAAAATACTTGTTGAAACATCCAAAGAACACAACATGCAACATTTACAAAATAAAATATTGAAACATCAGAAAATAATTGTTGAAATATCCTAATAACACTATGTGCAATATTTAAATAATACATGTCACAACAAAATAAATTAAAATGTGCAACACAGTTGAATTTCAGTTGAAACATTCGCTTCTCTCACTTGAAACATCGAAATTCAATAGTTGAAACATATATATTTCATTATAATAAAATTATGTGAGATCTTGTTGTAAAAATTAATCGCAAGTTGCTAAACGTTTGAATTGAATAGTAGATCAAATAAATGATTTATGAGATAAAATCATTTGAAGGACGTGTGTGATACTTGCAGGTGTCGGCTAACCCACAAAGATCATTTAATGTGTGAGACTGCATGCATGCATGTTTGAGACTTGCATGCATACACCCGTGAGAGAGGAAGAGAGAGGAGAGGAGTAGTAGGAGCAGTAGTGGAAAGAGAAGGCGTCCGATGTGTTGGAGCAGGTACAAGATGGATCGAGAATGATGGGTAACATAGTCAGATAGGAATTTTTAGAACTATTACTCCCTCTGTCCCAAAAGATTTGTCTAGATGCATAATAAAAATAAAGGTTTTTTTAAGAACGGAGGTAGTGTTTAAGAATAATAAATGTGTATGGCCCTGTAATAGACAATTTAAAAGATGAATTTCTTTCTGAATTAGCTTATCATCTTGACTCTTGTGAAAGAGCTTTGATCATTGGAGATGACCTCAATCTATATAGAAGCATAGAGGAGAAATCCAACACCAATGTTGATTTTAGAAATATGGATAAGTTTAACAGGTTTATTGCCTAATTTAACTTGAGAGAGTTGTATAGAGGTAGAAACAAATTCACCTGGACCAACAAACAAAAGAACCCTGTAAGAGTGGTGTTAGATAGAATGCTGATAAACATAGATTGGGAGAACCTTTTCCCTTTGGCTACCTTAAATTCCATCCTTAGAGTTGGCTCTGACCACACCCTTCTGATTCTAAATTCTGGAGAAACTAAGAGTTATGGCTCCAATTTGTTTAGGTTTGAATCTGCTTCATTTCTAGTAGATGGTTTTAATGAGTTGGTTAGAAGTAAACTTATACAGAGAGATGGAAGCTACATTTTAGATTACTGGAATAGGAAGTTGTTAGATCTGAGGAGACTTTTGAAAGGATGGGGAGCTAACAACAAGAGATCTCAAAGAATCATCAAACAACAACTTAAAGATAGATTAGAGTGGATAGATATCCAAACTGATGCAGAAGATGTTCAACCAGATCTATGGGAAGAAACATATGTTTTAGACAAGGTTGTTAAAATCGATCCTGAATCGGAATCGAAAGTTCTAAGTTGGATCGTAATCATAAAATCGTATACACAAAAATCGTAAAATCGTAGATTTTACCTATATAGAATCGTAGAATCAGGCCCCTTAATTAGAATTGTAAAGTCGTAGAATCGCATGCTAGAATCGAGATTTATACAACCTTGGTTTTAGAGGATGAGTTGAAACTTATTTATGAGATGAAGGAGGCGTATTGGCAAAAGAAGATGTGGAGAACAATGGATTCTGAAAGGGGATAAGAACACCTCTTTTTTTTCATAAGATAGCAAATTGTAGAAAAAGAAAATGCAATATTTTCTCCCTAGAAAATAATGGAGAAGTAATTACAGGTCAGGAAGAGTTGACCAAACATATTGTTGATTTCTACAAAGAGCTTTTTGGCCCTGATGGGTTCCCTATTCGGTTTTACAAAACTTTTTGGAGTGTGTTAAAAAAATGACTTCTTAAATACGATCATTCTTTTGCATAAAGGAGAGCTGGACGTGAAGACACTTAATTTTGGAGTTATTTCCTTGATACCAAAAATTTCAAATGCTACTAATATTAAACAATACAGACCTATCTGTGTTTTGAATAAATATTTTAAGTTGATCAGCGAGGTGGTTACCAATAGAATCATGAGGGTAGCAAATAATATTATTTCTCCATCTCAGACAGCCTTTATCCCTAGTAGAAATATTTTAGAGGGTTGTGTGGTAGTGCATGAGGTGCCCCATGAGCTAAAGTCTACTCGTTCAAAGGGGGTTATATGGAAGTCTACTTAGACAATGCCAAAAAAGCTGGCTATCTCACTAGTTTGGTTCCACATTTAGTAGAAGGGGGTTTGTCCCACCTGCAATATACAGATGATACTGTGTTTTCCGTTCCCTATAATAATAAAGAGATCACAATTACTAAGTTTTTGCTTTACTATTTTGAAGAGATATCTAGAATGAAAGTTAATTTTCATAAGAGTGAGGTTTTTGCAATGGGCCTGAGATGAAAACTGAAAGAGTTACTTGCATGCTAAATTGTCCCATTGGAAAGTTCCCTATGACCTATTTAGGTCTCCCCATAAGCCCTGATAAATTAACAAATACAGAGCTGAGTTTTATCCTTAGCAAACTAGAAAAAAGATTAGGTACATGGAAATGCGGTGGTAATCTATCCTACGGAGGTAGAGATATCCTGATCAACTCTTGCCTTTCTTCCATTCCTACCTATATAATGGGTTTCTATCTGCTCCCTGAGGGCATTCACCAGAAAATAGACTCTATTAGAGGTAGGTTTTATTGGGCAGCCTTAAGTTGTAAAAGAAAATATCACATAATAAAATGGAGAGATCTGACTTTCCCTAAGGATGCTGGTGGATTAGGGTTCACTGAGACTAGATCCATGAATATTGCTTTATTAGTTAAATGGATTTTGCTTTGGAACCTAAGAGTAAAAATATTTGTTTGGAGTTGCTTAGAAATAAATATATGAGAGGTAAGGGTTTCTTCCAAGTAGGCGGTCAAGAGGGCTCTCAGTTTTGGGAGGGATCAGGCAAATTAGAGATGGACTAAGCTAGGAAGGGCTTGGAAGATTGGAGAGGGTTCACACATCTCTTTTTGGAAATATGTGTGGTTTGAGAGTTGCCCTTTAAGTATTAGATTCCATAATCTTTTTTATATATGCAATTGTGGATGAGGTGGCCCAACATGGTCCCTAGGTCCTCTCTTTTAGAAGGTCATTTGGGACTAGGGATATAGGGTTCTAAAGGAATTGGAAGAGATAGGGAATAGAATTCAGAGGAGAGAGAGAGAGAGAGAGAGAGAGAGAGAGAGAGAGGTGACTGCCTAATATGGATCTTGGAAAAAAATGGGACATACTCCTCAAGATCTTTATATAGAGCTATTACTTTTAGAGGCATAGTAGATACTGAAGTATGGAGATTTGGAAAGCACCTTGTACCCTTAAAGTGAAGCACTTGCTGTGGCTAGCTATTAGGGATAAAATAAAATCAACTGTTCAACTCAACAAAGGAAATTGGGAAGGTTCTGAATATTGCAAATTCTTTGGAGAGTTAAAAAAATGCTAAGCATATTATTTTTAAGTGTCCAGTAGCTATGTTCTCTTGGTGTGTGTAGAGATGCCCTAAGGTGACCAGGGATTCCTATAGATTTTGAGAGTTTTTTTCTCTCTAGTTTAGGCAGGTTTGGTTCAGTTGGTAATAAGACGAATATATGCTTTTTGGAGGCATTGAGTTGGTCTCTCCGGCTTAATAGGAATGACTGGGTGTTTAGAAGAGAAACTCTTGTCGACTTCACTAACAATTATTTTTCAGATTTTTCTTGTCAAACAGTGAAAGGCACTTTTGAAAAATGAGGAGCAGAGGGTGATGACACAATGATAAAAGATATTCTTAAGTGACCACCGTTTTGGAATTGGGTGATTGTGATGTTTGTCCCTGTTGTTAGCCCTGTCTGAGGTACCGTTCGAATCCGTCAGTAGAACAGAAAACTTTCATCGTCTTCTATAAGCACATTTTCTAAACTGCTGAACGGTGTGTCTTTTAAAAAAATTTCTATATAAAAGTTGTTTTAAAAATCATAAAAATTCATTTTTCAAATTTATAATAGCTAATGCTTAATTAATCATACGCTAATGGCTCACCTTATCACCTTGTTTTGTGTGATAAGCCTAAGTTGGTGTTTTGTCTAGTAGTAACTTCTGTAGATGATCTTCTTCATGAACGTTGTGGTGGTCTGTCTCTAAAGCTGGTAACCCCAGAGATGTAAGAACGCTGTAAGGTTTGCTTTCTGTAAAAGCAAGGCGTATGCCTTACTTCTAAAAAGTACTTAAGAAGGAACCCATTAGACACCTCTAATTTTTCACTCCAGTGTTCCAAAGGGGAGTACTCAAGTTACGAACACACGGTAACGTTGATTTATTCTACACGCGACATACAATTTTTGTACAGGGATGACATTGGCACTCTTATGTTTACATGTAAAAAGTCAGGCAAACAAGCTCAAGAACCAATGAACCAGCATGACACGGTCGAACCACAGATGCACGTACTTACTTCACCGGATGATACAACTACATGTGACGATAAGCGAAATTCTCACGGATGCAGCTTCTTCGGGAGAGTAGCCAGGTCAAGCGTGCTGCCATACATCTTGGCGAGAGCCTGTCCGCACCAGCCATGCCCATCGTCAAGCGTCGGCATCCTCACCTCAATGAACGGCGGAACGGCCTGGCCTTGAGGCTTGACGACGCCGGCGAACACCCTGAGGACATTGGCAGCGTCGATGTCCATGCAGACATTGAGTTCGACAGTGCCCTTTGCTGCTGCTGGAATACCAGTGATCTTGAAGTATCCCAGCAGATGGTTGTCTTCAGCCTGCTTTCCCTCGCCTTCGTAGACAGCAATGAGAGCTTCTGTCTGATTGTCATGCGTTGTCGTAAATAGCATGTCCCTTCTCGCAGGAACTGCAGTGTTCCTTGGAATAATTGCAGCAAAGTTACCACCATCAGCACGAATTCCAAGGTTCATTGGCGTTGCTTGAATTGTCAGCAGATCCAAGCTCCCTGAAGGGTCAGTTACTCCTGAAGCAATGGCTCCTTCCAACGCAGCCCCTGAAACTGCAGCTTCAAGCGGGTCTATACCACCGTAAGAGTCATCCTTCTTGCATAAGCCAAGGACAACGCTTCTGATTTTAGGGATTCTGGAACATCCTCCAACCAATATCACATCATTGATGTCCTCTCGTGCTAACTTTGCATCAGCCAAGCATTGCTTGATGATCCCCTCACATTTCTCAAAAATAGACTGATTCACCTTTTCGAATTCTCCATGGCTCAAGATCTTTGACACTTTGTGGCTACCCCCCAAATCTACACTGATCTCCACATGCTCCTGGGCAGCCAGTTTGTGAATTGCATCCTGCGTTGCCATCCGAAGTAAGCCAATTGACTTGATTCTGTCCATTGTTTGACCAGCATATAGACTATCAAAATCAGGTAGGAGATTGCGCATAACATTCTGAAGGATATCTTCTCCACCAACAGTGCTTCCTGAGAGTGCTCTTATCTGAGAAACGCCTCCAGCAGTGGCAGTCACAGCAGCGTCACAGTAGCCAGCACCCATGTTAAATATCAGAGCAATTTTCTCAATGCCACTTCCCATATTGTCATGCAGCAGTTGCTGCTGCTGCTGGGCATACAAAAGCGCGATAGCAGTCGGCTCTGGCATGAGCCGTAATACATGCAGCCCAGCCATTGCACATGCTCTCTCAATCCTGGTCTGTTGAAACCGACTGAATGCAACTGGAATGGTAAGAACAGCATTCCTCACTGGATGTTTGAGATGCATCTCTACCAAGGCCTTCAATTCAAGGAGAAAGATGGCAAGAACTTCTTCAGGAGTGGTAGACCGCCACATATTGTTCACCAGTGCTGCAATGAATGGTCTCACCCCGATACCCAATGTCTGCACAAGAAAAGGAAGGCTCTTGCTAGCTTGAACCACTTCATCTGTGTCCATTCTTCCAATCAAGCGTTTCATGTTAAATATGGCACTTCCTGACAAAATATCTCTTTCCTCATGTCCATGTTCCCGGGCTGCTCCTCCCGTAACTCCTGCTGAAAGGGTGTCATCTTTGAACATCACATATGACCTCATCCCTTTCTGGTTGCGAGTGTTTTTGAGGAGCTCAACCTGATGGCCAGTCCAAACGGCAACACTACAATTTGAGGTCCCAATGTCAATTCCAATAGCAACATCAGGAAATGACAGCTGTGACTTATCTTCCCCAGTAGTTTCACTGTCAGATGCCACAGTGTATACTTGTTCAGTCATCCTGCAAACAATGTAGCGTCAGACTGTCAGTAATGTATGCCTGACAGTCTTCTTGTTCTAAATAGGGAAAATAATCTGGGTAATCCAAGGTATGCCCATCATTTGAATTAGTTTTAAGGCCAAAGGGTTTATGATATTGTATTGCAAAATTTGACATAAATGTGTAAGCCAATACAGAGGGCTATAGAAGCAGAGGCAAGAAAAGAAGCCTAAAATAGAATTCCAATGACAGTCAATGAAGTGGTGTGAAATCCTAGCAAACCAAATATTTCCATGACTAAAATGAACCTCAGAAGTTACCTATTCAAGCCATTTAAAAGGAGTCACCCACGAAATTATTTCCAAAAAAACAGTTACACATTCAAGTGATATTTTCTGAATCCTAACAGTATTTCCTTTTCTTTTTCAGGAATCCTGACAGTACTTGTACATTTCATATAAACAAACAAAAAAAAATTCCATGTTCCCGGTTCTCTCCTCATCCATTCATATCTGACTCGCATGATGCACCCGCGGAATAAGATTGTTAAAAACAAGGAACTAAGTAATAAGTTGAGTTCTCTGCAACAAGACAGACTTAGGAATTAGGACTTTAGGAGGTCACGAACTTTGATTCTGCTAACTATGCCAATTTCATGCCTTGTTCAGTTTCTCCATTCTACCTAGTACAAGACGAAACCAAGGAACTACAGAAGAGGCATACTAGTAGTGACTACTAGTAACTACACTACACCAGGGTTCAGGAATCCCTCCAACCCCTAGTGCTGACAACACCATATCCACATCAATGGGACTAAAGATTAAAGTCGGAATCTTCCAGCAAGCTCGGCAACTAGCAGGCTAGCACATCACATTAGGCTTCTACCGGGCGAAGATATTCAGCGACCACAGAATCACAGATCTAGGCTTACACTTCACAGCACTACGACGGTAACAAACTGAAGCAGGCAAAACTAACTGCAGGGTGTGCGGAGATACCTAACTCGAGCGAGTGCGACGCAGACGGCCACGAAATCGGGAGACTCTCCGAGCGGCGCTTGCTGTGAGGGATTGCAGGCGAAGACGAAGCTGCGGGAGGCGAAGGGTGGTGGGAGCGAGCAGCTGGAGCCTTGAAGAAGGCGGAGCAAGAAGAAAGCGGCGAAGAGTTTTCCGGAGAGGACGGGAGGCGGCACGCGGCGCGCACGCCGAGAGGGCTCGCTCCCGAAGCGTCGGGAAGCGGCGAGACGCCGCTGGAGAACGTGGCTTGCGTGGACCTGGAAATGCTGCGGAAACCTAACGCAAACGCCCCGGATACTGGCCCAAATTGCTGTACTCTATATAAATCGGCCCATATGTGTTAGAAAGTTGTGCGTACTTGGAATTCGACCGACCCCACCCACGAACACTCCAGCCCATAAAACGTCGGACCTGTTAAGAGCAAGCCCAACCGACCTCTCAAACGGACTCTTGTCTCAAATTTAGGAGTTTTTGGATAAAAAAACGTCTCCAACCGAACTCCTAGGTGACCTCTCATCTGCAGGGGCCCCTCATCCGAGGGCAGCCAACCCCCCAGATTGCGCAGGCACGCCGCCGCTCGGGTCCGCCCCTCTCCCGACCACCCTCTCTCCCCCGCCACCGGCGTCTCCGCCTGCGTCGGCCCCCCATCCTCCGCCTCCCGCCTGCGTCGGCCCCCCGTCCCCTTCCTCTTCCCCTTAGCCGCCGGCGTCTCACGCCTCCCGCCTGCGTCGGCCCCTCGTCGGCGTCCACCGCCACCTTGTAGCGACTGCGCCGCACCTCCGCCCGCTCGCTCGGCCGCAGCGACATCGTCGGTGGTCGGTCGGCGTCGGCTTCCTCCTCCTCCTCCTCCTCCTCCTCCGCCTCCGCCTCCGCGCCCGAAACCCGGCGGAGGGCCCCCGCCCCCTTCCTCTTCCCCCCGGCCGCCGCTCGGGTGGGACACCAGCGACCTGATGGGGAAGCTAGCGCCCGAGGTCCGCAACCTCACCGCGCTCGCCCGCCTCGAGGTCTTCGAGAACTCCATCTCCGGCGAGCTCCCGTCGCTGGCGAGGCTCGGCGCAGCAGGACCTCCTGGCCCCCGCCGACAGCCTACGAGCGCCGCCCCGAGCCGCGTCGGCCGAGAAGAGGAAGGTGAGAGAGAGAGAGGAGAGAAAGGGAGAAAAGAAAGGGGTGGGCCACTGACAAGTGGGCCCCACTTAAAAATATGAGGGTTCGGTTGGAGTGTGGAGTGAAATAAGAGATTAAATATAGATGAGAGAGCTCCTATTCTAGCTAATAGGGGGTCAAATTTGAGAGTTCGATTGGAGTTGCTCTAAGATAGCGTACTACTGCTGGGCCAACTATTCACTCCATCTGATTCGTTGTGCTTATTGCGGTCCCTTCGCGCCGTACAGATCCAAACGAAGACCTACAAAGCATAGGGGACACTAAGCTCGTGAGAATTCTAAACCATGTAGTATATTACATTTTTAATCTAAAGAATAGTATGTGCAACTGTGCATATTCAAGTTCTCGACCACTCAGGATGATATGGGATGAAAACTATTGGAAAATGCTCAAACTATTTTCGTTACCATATTTTTATAAAAAAGAAATAGGAATGGTAAGTGTCGTAAACGATAAAGATATTGATACTATAAAAAATTGAAAAAGTGTTGGAAATAGAACTATCAGAATATAGCCCCCAAAACAACTTATAACAGAGGCAAACAAGTTATAGTTATGTTTATATTATAATTTAACATTATATACGACTATTAGGGAAGATTTAAAGTAATAAGTAACTTCGTAATGATAGTATAGCATCAACGCTGACAACATATAAAGGTTATGGTTACTGTATGGTTCTATTATTTTTTTTCTCCATTTTCATACATATGGAATCAGAATAAATGGTCGGTACAAAATAAAAATGATAGCAGGCAAATTCTACACTATTTTCGTCGACATTTTTTCGACCGGAGTACCAGCTTCAGCTTTCACCGGCAGAGAATCCCCAAAACGATCGTCGACGAGTTAGCTCATGATAAGCTCCCTTAGCTCGCGACTGGTGCTCTGAACCATCATCCTTCGCAGCTCAAGCTTTTCCACACGAAGAAAATTCAAACATTCCTGCTCATACAGAAGACGACCGGACCGAAACGTATCAGATGATCAATCATATACCCTGATACCCAATCACACCACCCACTGCACACAACTCCCTTTCAACGCCAAGCTGCGTCAACAATAATTACCACCGCGCGCCGCGAAAAATTTCACCGGCCGACCAGGCACCGGGCCCGCCCGACCGAGACACCAGACACGCACGTACTACGCCGGTACGATCTCTACTCAGTACTAGTAGTAGTACTGTACTAGTAGCATCACCCGGAAAACAAGAGCTAGGACTCATCATTGTACCGGCTCGCGCACGGACACGGCCCCAACTTTTCCGCGCGAATGCCGCGCCGTGCCGACTGCCGTCTCGCTGCGACGACGCGCGCGCGCAGCGGCGGCCAGTACGTACCAGCGAGCATCATTTTTTTAGAATATTGATAAATTGAACTTTTAAAAAACTTATTTTAAAAATAAATCGTGCTTAAAAACTAGTTATAAAAATAAACAGTTTGCTCAGCGTCAACCTCGACAATACTGAGATATAACATCTCGACGTCAAAAATATAGCACTGAAGTTCTATCCAAGATGATACGACTTTGTCACATAATCTGAGCTCAGCATTATTATAGATGACATTGACCTACACTTAGTCAAATAAGTATGTGGCCTCCAATAAATGCTACTACCTCTATCCAAAAATATAACAATTTTTAGCTATGAATCTGGACAAGAATATGTCCAGATACATATCTAGAACTTGTTATATTTGAGACGGAGGAGTAACAAAGTTCTAACCTAGTGGTGGAGTCCTTTGCTAACATCCAACAGGTTCAACTTTTAAATCCCACCTTTGCATTTTTTTTCTTAGTATTTTTCTATACTTATCCTCTACTTGATTAATGCTCTCCTAATTTTCTTTCAAAAACACATGTTTTCTTTGTAAATTTATTTTATTTTTAACTTGAAATTAAAAAATAGAACTTAAATTATAATATATATTTATCAAATAAAGTATTTATCTTAATAACTATAAATTTGCTTTTTTAAAATATAGAATGAACAAATTTGAGAATTTAAACTATACTATTTGTCTTAATAAAATATTTAGCTTAATAATTATAAATTTAAACAATTTAATTAAAGGAATAAATTTATAAACAAAACAAGTGATTCATTTTATAAAAATGGAGAGGAAAAAATAAAAGGATAAATATTATATAAGTTAAGTTGAACCCCATGGTATTAAAATAAAATAAATTTTGAAAACATGTGATTTAAAAAAAAAACTCAACGAACAAGACGAGGACTGGGTAGAAGAAAAGGGCTTCTTCACTGGGTCAGGGGATTTATCTTAATAACTATAAATTTGCTTTTAAAAATATAAGAATGAACGAATTTGAGAATATTTAAATTATAACTGTTTTTGTTAAAAATATCTGGCTTAATAACTATAAATTTAAACCATTAAATTAAAGAAATAAATTTACAAAGAAAACAAGTGATTCACTTTATAAAAATAGAGAGGAAAAACTAAAAGATAAATATTATATAAGTTAAGTTGAACTTCCGAGTTTTAAAATAAAATAAATTTTGAAAACATGTGATTTAAAAAAACATAAAGAACAAGGTGAGGATTGGGTACAAGAAAAAGGACTTCTCCACACTAGGTTAAGAGATTCGAACCTTGAACGTGTGGGTAGAAGAATAAGGACATCTCTACGGTTAGGCCTATCTTGCTGTCAGTGCAAGGCTGCTCACCATTTTAGCCTATACGGAGGCCAGTGCCGCCTACGTGACGCTGAGCTCGGATTATCCGGTAAAACTGTACCACCTTGGATAGGACCTGGGCACTACTCTTATGGCATTGAGATGTTAGCACCATTGAGGTTGGTGCTAAACAAACGGTTTATTTTTTATAATTAGCTTTTGGCACTGATGTCGAAGAATAAAACAGTGGATTCTGAGTGTGACAAAAAAAGTAAATATTTGTATTTAATCTTAAAAACCTTACCATTATAGTCCCCTATGTGCCTATTTATAAGGCTAGGGGTTCACTTACAGGTCCTAGGATTTCATTTATAGGTGGTATTATATTATGGTCTATTGATAGAAACAACTGTAAAGGTATTTACGTCTTTTTCTATTTATGAGTTTTTATTGGACAATCGGGTTGCTATATGGGCCTTCCTCTTAATAAGCCTTTCAGCCTATTGGGTTGATACATTGTTGACAGGCTCAATCGCCTCTCTACTGGGCTTCGCCTGCTCACCAAAACATTCGGCCGCTTCAGTCTTCGTCTGATTCTTTGGTCTCTTCGTCTTTCGGTCAGGCTCTTCGTTTATCTTATAGCAGTTTCGCCTTGCACGTAGTGCTCTTCGTCTTCGCTTGGCACACTACGTCCTCTACTCATGTCGGACTCTTCACCTGCAGGTCTTCGATGTTGAATTATCCAAAGGGACTACGGGCTACAGGCCTTCGATCTTGGGCCGTCCAAAAAGATTACGGCCTATCTCCAACCGGCACGGTTTATTTTTAAAATAAATTTTTTGAAAGAGTCAATTTATCAAAATTTCGGATCTTTTTCGCATCAGAACTCCACCCTGGCCGCGCGCGCGTGAAACTCGCAGAAACGATGAGGGGGAAAACGCTGTATCCGCAGCAACATCCAAGGCCATCTGCGTGGTATCCGCGGCAGCGACGCGAGACGTGGAGGATGCCAGGCTGCCAGCGAGCGGCCGCGCCAAGATTGGTGGCATGATGGGCTCGTTCGTTGGACACACGCAGCGGCAGCAATCATGCTGTTGGGTAAGCTACTAGACGGCCACTGGGTACGTAGGAATGCGGAAGGTCCAACGAGAAGTAGCAACCAAAATGAAATTTATGCGTGCTTATTTCGAATTCGAAATATGTATACAGTTGAAGAAATTCCACGCAAAGGTAGGAAAAAGGGCGACAGGATTCTCGCTTGCTGCCGTGGGCTTTTTACGGGTCATGCATGCAGTACGTAAGGTGCAAGTACATTTTTTCTTTCAATTTTTTTAGAGCAGTAACTTTCAAATTTTGAAACCAAGCCCTGGGATTTATCGTGGGGGGCCGGAATCGTGAGTCACGGCTTCTGCCTAGCTCATATGATCGACCAATGAATGGCCCAGGAGTAAAAGGGAGAGAGCCGAGGCAGCCAGCCAGCCAGCCAGGGATTCCGTTACTTGCATTGTCCTGCCTGCGTGCAAGCCATGTCACGGCCAACAGGTGTCCATTCCATGGGGCCGGCCATGAAATGGCCGCGATCGATTTGGTAAACCGAATACACAAGCGCGGCACATGGCGTAATGGTCAAAGATGCCCGAATCCGTGCGCGACATGTAGCAAGCAGTGCGTGCATTCAGATGTGCGCAGCGATTCAAACATGGTTGACAAAACGATCTTTAACTATAGTTTATGATCAAACATTCCAGTAGTATATATGAGTTTGTACATGCCCATGATAATAGAGTAATGGTGGTGCGTAGCCTGAACAAATGGACTCTGGTTTTGCTTGCTCAGCGTACGAGTAGCTCAACTGCTCAGGTAGTAGAAGTACTAGTTCACTACAGTGCCAGTGTGATACTGCACCCAGCGTATAGGAAGGTGGAAGCGGTAGTGAGGTGAACCGGGAGTGCAGACATGTGGGCCCCACATCCGACATTCCGCGTGATCTCGGATGGTCCACCCTTAAGCTCTGTCCCATAGTGCTCGCTCTCTCGCATTCTCTCTTTGACGAAGGAAAAAATGATAGCGCTCATCGATCTGGCACCTATTTTTCTCGCTGACACTATTTATGCCCACTGACTAAAGGGGACCACTGTCTCCGAAGGTCGTGGATACACTTTAATAAGCAGTAGCAGTAGCAGCAGCAGCTTTGTCGCAAGAAACTTCAACGTGCTGTTCCTTTTCGATCGATCGCTAGCCTTTGAGAAAACACCAAAGAATTAAATGAGATACTAGTAGCTATACTAAATACATGACCCCTCCTACTAGTCGTTATGTTTCGTCTTATAGTAGAGGACTGAAATGCATTCGGCTGTACTCCTACATAATAACATAGTAGTATTTCAAATTGAATTAGGGTGCACGACGGTGGGGGCTGAATAGGCACTGGCACGCTGGTTCCTACTCGATCGACGACTTTTGACGCTAGCTGCGAGAGTTCCAGCCTTCCAGGCTACTAACCTTGAAGTCACAATCTCACATGCACGCATGCTCAGCTCTCCAGTTACAGTTTCTCCCCTGGCTAAACTAGTGGAGCTAGCTTAGAGCAGAGAAGTGGCCATTTTTGGACTGACCTGAAAATGTCTAATTGTTATTCCATCGTCTTATAGTAGAGGACTGCTTCAGTTTTATGCATGCATGCACGCTCCTTGGACCGGTACGTAAGCTTGAATTTATGGTCGGCGCCCATGTGACAAGCAGTACGAAAAATGATTACTAGCTGTGGATCGATATCGTAAGAATAATCTTTAGATGGGAAATAACCGTACAAAATCTGAACCCATCTTCAGAGTGCAGAGTAGAGATTGACAATTGCAATCAGTTTTCTCATCCCCATGGTGGTCCGATGGGAACAAAGCAGCCCATGCATTCCTCCTATCTCCCTAAAAAAACACCTAAGTCCAGCGCTATTGCTGTTTATCTTGTTTATCTTAGGACACACTCAACAGTATAAGAAGAATTATGGTTACCTCTGCGGTGCAAACCTGCCAAAACAGAGTGGATTATGGTACAAGTACACAGTACATTTCTAAGTGTCTCAAAGGATTTTCTGCTTGTTTTAGGTGCCGTTTAAAAGGCTTGGCTTGTGACTTCTTTCTCTTTTTCGTTAGATATATATTTCTTAAAAATATAAATGGTACGTTTTTTTTAAAATTTTCTATATAAAAGTATCTTAAAAAAATCAAATTAGATCTATTTTTTCAAGGTTTATAATAGTTAAACTTAATTAATTGCACGCTAATTGATAATTTTCTCGTTTTACGTAACGACCCTGTAAGCCAATAGTAAAAGCTGAATCAAATACCCCTTAAAGCAGTTATTGATGAGGAGATGCTTTGACTTGCATCCTACCTAACCATTTTGCAGCCGCAATTTGAAAGCTGAAACCAAACTCGGAGCCAAGTTAGAGCCAATGTGTCTGCCGGGCCCATGTTGCCATCATTTACCAATAAAAAATATCAAACTTATCATAAGGTTTACATACATAAATTTTTTGCCCACAACTTAACAAGTCTAGAATCTTGCCATATTTTTTCCGTGTCAATTGATATGTGTGTAAAACATCTAACTTGTTATAGAAGAAAATCTTTGTCATAAAATATAGCTGCAACCAAAACTGTCTAAGTTGGTTAACTTCCTTCACCTTAGACGGACAAACTGTAAAAGTTGTAGCTGACAACCAAACGGTTCCTTGGTCAATGTACTAGTTAAGTACTAAACTAGTATAATCATGGTCAAAAATAAATTGTAGTGTGATCATGAAAGAACTGAACCTCATAAATCATAATTCCACAGGGATTGGACCAAACTATTTAACCTGCTCTTTCTTAACTTACCCGCCGGAATAAAAAAAAAGTCCTACTCCAAATCATGCGTATCTGTTTCCTTGAACCGAAACAGTGGAAACCAATCAAATCCAGCCGGAACTCGATCTATCCAGCCGTCCACCGTCGATCAACTACAGGGCTCGCACTTCCAACTGCGCGGCGGACATGAACCGACGACGACGTCCAAGTGGATGCAGCTCACCTGACTCGCGATCGGCTTCCCGAAACGCTCGAGCGGCGCGAGCCAAAACCATCCACGACGGGTCAGGCACAACGCGCGGGCACTCACCTTCCAGTCTCGTCGCGTGACGCGGGCCTCGCGTCTCAACTGTCCCTACTCCCCGGATTCCACAGGCGTCAACGCCCGAGCCGCCGCGCTCGCTCCCACAAACACCGCACTTGCGCCCTTGCTTCTGCGCCTTAGTGCTAACCCCTGCCTCACATCGCCCATGCACGCACGAGTGGCTGCGCTCGAACTATTCTTCATCTCCTCTCCCCCACGCCCCCGACGGCACGCCTCGGACCACGCGGAAACAAACCCAACGCTGCGCGGCGGGGTAGCATCCGCGGGTCGCTATAGCATTCTCCCACGATGACTCCAGTACCGCGCTCAGGGTGCACTAAGACAACACACTGCGCGGGCCGGCCGTGACCGCGCGCTCGCAGCCTCGCTGCGCACCTTGGCCGACAGGGCCAGCGTCGCATGCATGGCGCGGTGGTCGTGCTACGGTGCTAAGCATGCTACGGCTCTGTCACGGCGAGTGTGGTTTGCGAGTAACAAGAGCCGCACGAGGACACGACGAGTTTGCGCTGTTGCTCTCTCCTTAGGTTTTCTTTGTGCGGGTTATCGCGCCGCCGGTCTTCGGGCGATGCCTTCAGTCCGTACCTGGCAAGCTTGCGCGCGGCGAGCTTGTTGGCTCGTGGGGCGCTCCGATACGTACGTGGTCGTCAGCGGGGTGGCGTAGCATAGTAAGTATAGGTGTAACGTCAATTGCAGCCTGCAGAATATGCCTCATAATCGGACGGCACGACAATGCTGCCTCCTATCTCCATAATAAAATATATTAATTTTTAGTATTCGAAAATTTATTCTAAATATATAGTTAATTTTTTCATCTACTCTCTAGAATAAGTAATAAAGGGCCAAGCACAAGTGATTTAGACACCACGGACTAGCGGACCGCCTGACGTCCACCCTCTCCCTACGTTAGCTTTATGTGTTTGAGACCTTAGTTATTTATATGTCAAACCATGTGATAGTTTTGACTGCTCATATGAAATCTGAACTCTTATATTTAGATCATCTTCTGTAACAAAAAATAAGTACCATATATACCGTTAGACTCTGTGGCGGAGGAACTCTTAACCCTGCGAGCCCCCTATTAGACTAAACCAACGTTGACC